>JAABKJ010002765.1:0-25991 GCA_011634705.1 Andricus grossulariae
GGCAAAATTATCTAAACCTGTTAAAAATCCCACTTATAAATAGAATTTAATTTTTAATAATACATTGTTTTTAAATATTTCTTTTCATTCACTTTTTATTAAAGGGGGATTTGAAAATTCCGAAATTTAGTGATTTCAAGAATATGAAATTGCGGAAATTTACTAGTTTCGGGAATTTGATATTAAAATTTCGGAGATGAACATTTCTGGTAGTCTTATTTTCTTTTGGGAAATTTCATTTTCCAGAAAATGTCTGTTTCGGTAATTATTTTTTCGGTATTTTTACACATTCGTGAATTTGAAAATTCGGCAAAATTACTTAAATCTGTTGAAATTCCCACTTATGAATATAATTTTATTTTTATTAAGACATTTTGTTTAAGTCTTTTTTTTTATTTTTTTTTTCATTACATCTTTTTTTTTGGGGGGGGGGGGGAATCTTAAATTGACTAATTTAAGGAATATGAAATTACGGAAATTTACTATAGTTTCGGGAATTTGATATTAACATTTCGGGAATAAACATTTTTGGTAGTTTTATTTTCTCTTGGGAATTATCATTTTTCGGAAAATTTCTGTTTCAGTAATTATTTTTTCGGGAATTTAAAAAATCTGCAAAATTATCTAAACCTGTTAAAAATCCCACTTATAACTATAATTTTATTTTTATTAAGACATTGTTCTTAAATCTTTCTTTTCATTCATTTTTTTTGTAGGGGGATTTGAAAATTCCGAAATTTACTGATTTCAGGAATATGAAATTACGGAAATTTACTATAGTTTCGGGAATTTCATATTAAAATTTCGGGAATAAATATTTCTGGTAGTTTTATTTTCTTTCGGAAAATTTGCATTTTTCGGAAAATTTCTGTTTCGTTAATTATTTTTTGGGTATTTTTACACATTCGGGAATTTGAAAATTCGGCAAAATTATCTAAGCCTATTGAAAATCCCACTTATAAATAGAATTTTATTTTTATTAAGACATTATTTTTAAATCTTTCTTTTCATTCAATTTTTTTAAAGAGGGATTTGAAAATTCCAAAATTTACTAATTTCAGGAATATGAAATTCCAGAAATTTACTAGTTTCGGGAATTTGATATTAAAATTTCGCGAATAACATTTTTGGTAGTTTTATTTTCTATTGGGAATTTTCATTTTTCGAAAAATGTCTGTTTCGGTAATTATTTTTTAGGTATTTTTACACATTCGGGCTTCGAAAAATCGGAAAAATAATCTAAACCCGTTAAAAATCCTATTTATAAATATAATTTCATGCATATTAAGACATTGTCATTAAATGATAAAACCAGATTGAAACTTTTGAAATAAAGAAAAGTTTCGTGGGCTTTCGAACTGTCAAACTCGTAGTAACCAGCGTTGTAAATTTGTCAATTCTATTCTAAATTTCCATTGATGTCAATTTGCTAATGGCTGGTCATTGTGGAATTGACCAATCACAAGAGAGTATTGGGAAACGAATGAAATTTCAACGAATGAGTGGCAACGTTGGCAGGCGTGTTTTGCTTGCAACGTCGCAGTTCCGGAAGTTACGTCGCCCTACACGGCATCCACGTATTCACGTAGTTGCCGAGAACACGAAAGTGGAAAAAATCAGTCGTCAAACGAACTTAACACACGTCGAGTGCCAAGTAATCTATCAACCCACTAAAAGCAAAGAACTGCTTTATTTATGTGAGTACAACATATCCTTTTTCCAATCATTTTTAATCAATAATATCTTAAAATTCGGTTTCTACCCCCATAACCTAAATGTTTTCTACTTTCAACTAATTTGCTCAACATAAAATTGAGTCAACTTGCATCTTGGAATCTGTCCCAGATGAAGGTTTTACCTGAGTGATAAAATAACTTCTTGGCAAGTACTTTGCTGAGAAAATCGGTTTTATATTGTTTATTAGTGCGATACGTATTTTTCGGAGCAATTTTGTTTACATATTTTGAGTGGAAGTGTTCTAGAATTTTCGTTATATTCCTTTTACGTTTCACTTTTATTCTCCTTTTGACGTTGAAATACCAATTTACGGTTATAAAGTAACGGTAGATTTTACCGAATTTATACATTTTTCTGTGCTCAAAGATAGATCCAAGTGCTTTGCCAAAATTTGGTAGTGTTTATAACAGCTGTTGGAATAAACTCGAAATTTTGCAGGAAATTAAGAGCAATCGTGTTTTTTTATAGGTGCGCAATTCTTTTAATAATTTAGTACTGAAATTTAAATAACACATGGTAATTCCTAATTGGCGTGTGTCTGAAATTTGATCATAAGTACGCAATTGGATTACTTTGAACAGCTGGTTAATTCGTTGTGGTTGTATTGACGTTTATTGTCGATTTCTTTTTATATTTAGAAACAATCGTTTTAAGAATCATAAATTAATTCATCGGTTTCCTTTCAATTTGATTGTTTATATAGTGAAAAAAAATGTTAATATAAATATACAGGGTGTCTACCTGGCCGGAAATGTGATTCAGTGACCAAGATTTTTGTGTCGAATGTACGATTATGCCCCTTTTTCCCGTTTTAAATATACAGGGCTGCTGCACAGGCACTTTTTCAACTTGAATATTATTATATTATTAAAAACAATATGATAAAATATTTTAAAAAATTTAAAAATATATTATTATACAGAAAAAAAAGCTTTTCTTAACACATTTTTAAGAAAAAGCCACTTTTTTAAGAAAAATACTACTTTAGTCATTTTAATCAGTCTTATTTTAGATTTTGTCTAAAAATTAATTAATCTACAATATGTATTAAATCTACAGAAATCATTGTATGAAAATTCTATTCAATATCATACTTCACACTCTGTACCCTGTTCCCCTTTTTTAAAGAATTCCTCTTTTTCCCGTATTTTGAAAAAACTTCCCCTTTTTCTAATTTTTTTTTGCTTGATTGCGAACTAAATTAAAAGCCCAATAAGAAAATCCAACTATTTTTGTTTGCAAATTCATTTTTTTTTTTTTTTCTCTGAAAAGTCTACTATTATATTTTTGGTTCTGAATTTGTATTCGAGGGTAAAAATTTGATTACTAGGTTGAAAATTCAATTATTTTATTGAAAATTTAACTCTTGTTGAAAGGTCATATTTTTGTCGAAAATTTAACTGTTTTATTGAAGATTCGTCTTTTTTTATATTTACACTCTTTACCCTGTTCCCCTATTATTCCCGTTTTTAAAAAATAATTTCTCTTTTTCACCCTACTTTCAAGAAACTTCCTCTTTTTCTTGTTTTTTTTTCTTTTCTTTTTTTTTGCTTGAATGCGAACTAAATTAATAGCCCAATAAGAAAATCCAACTATTTTTTGTTGAAAGTTCATTTTTTTATTGAAAAGTCTACTATTATATTTTTGGTTCGGAATTCGTATTTGGGGGTAAAAATTTGATTATTATGTTGAAAATTCAATTATTTTATTGAAAATTTAACTCTTGCTGAAAGGTCATTTTTTTTGTCGAAAATTTAACTGTTTTATTGAAAATTCGTATTTTTTTATATTTACACTCTTTACCCTGTTCCCCTATTATTCCCGTTTTTTAAAAATAATTTATCTTTTTCACCCTACTTTCAAGAAACTTTCTCTTTTTCTTATTTTTTTTTGTTTGCTTGATTGCGAACTAAATTAAAAGCCCAATAAGAAAATACAAATATTTTTATTTACAAGTTCATTTTTTTTTGTTTTGAAAAGTCTACTATTATATTTTTGGTTTGCAATTTATCTTTCCAGTGTGAAAATTTGATTATTTGGTTCGAAATTCAATTATTTTATTGGTAGAAAAGTAATCTTTTTTGGTTGAAAATTAACTTTTTTTAATTCAATTGTCTTCTAAAAAATTCTTTTTTGGTTGAAAATTCATCTTTTTAGAGTAAAAATTTTATTATGTATTTGTT
Source organism: Andricus grossulariae (assembly GCA_011634705.1). Classification (NCBI taxonomy): domain Eukaryota; kingdom Metazoa; phylum Arthropoda; class Insecta; order Hymenoptera; family Cynipidae; genus Andricus; species Andricus grossulariae. The sequence continues at coordinate 3,921 of JAABKJ010002765.1, forward strand.
TAAAAATTTAATTATCTTATTGAAAATTCAACTATTTTGTTCAAGTCCTATTTTTTGGTCAAAAGGTCAACTAACATTCGTCTTTGTAGGTGGTAAATGCAACTGTTTTTGTTTGCAGCTCAATCTTTTTTCTTTTAAATTTCGAATATTTAATTGAAAATTCAACTATTTGTTTTAAACTTCAACTTTTTAGTTGAAAATTCGTCTCTTTGTTGAAAATGCAACTATTCGGTTAAAATCTTTTTTTGTTGAACATTATTTTTCTTGTTGAAAATTTGCCTGTTCGTGATTAAAAGTCGAATTTTTTCTGAAACATTCGACTTTGTAGCTTTAAAACTCAACTTTTTTGTAGAAAATTCATCTCTTGGTATAACAATATTTTTTTTCGTTGCAAATGCAACTATTTGTTTAAAAATTACCTTTTTTGTTGAAAACTCATCTTTTCGGGATTAAAAGTCGAAGGTTTTCGGAAACATTGAACTTTTTAACTTAAAAGCTTAACTCTTTAGACGAAAATGTATCTCCTTTGGTAGAAAATTAATCTTTTTTGGTTAAAAATGCAACTGTTTGGTTGATAGTTCATAATCTGTTTTGGTTGAGGATTCAATTCATCTCTTAAAAAATAAATTCGTTTTTTTCAAGATTCAGTATTTTAGTTTGAAATCTCTCTTTATCAAAGTAGATAATTTTATATCTGTATTTGCAAGAACAAGGAAATTTTTCACCGCCATAGCGATTACAAATTAAGTTAGCAGTAGTTGTAAGCAAATTGAAAGTTAATAGCGGATTTCATTTTTAAATTCCAAATGTATGCAATAAATGGGGAAATTTCTAGTCATTCGAAAGCCAATCAGGTTTTTGACAAGAATGTGTCCGATATTTTTGAGATATTTGGTAACATCACGTTTTTCAGATAGGTAAATATTCTTGATTATAAGAACTATATTAAACATATAAAAATTGTTTATTTAATCAATTTTATATGTTGGACTTTTTTATATCTCCGTGGATTTTTTGGAATAAATTCTTTACTGGGCAGAAATAATTTAAAAAATCATTTAACATTATTTAAAAATACAAAATTTCTTATAAAACAATATTTCTATATGTAAAAATTAATGTTTAATCTTTTCCTTTTTTTCGTGTAAAATTATATTATTCCCCCTCTTTTTAGCACTTTTTACGCTGTGTATATTTTATCACTCTAGTTCTGATTTGGAACCTGAATTTTCTAAAACGATTCTAGAGAGTTAAAAAATATATTCTTCAATTTTGTACAGGGAATTTCGTGAAGAAATGTTGAAAATAACATTTTTTCTTCTTCATTTTTTTGAATAATTATAATTTTTACTTGGGGACTGATAATTTGAATAAAGATTTATAATTTTGAGTTTGGGACAAGGAATTCCGATAAAAAAAAAGTAATTTTGACAATTGGGCCAGGGAAGTTTCTAAAAGAATTTAATTCAGAGATAGAACTGGGAATTCCCGTTAATTATCATTTTTACTTTAGAACAGGGAGTTTCTGTAAATAATGGAACGGGAATTTTGGAAAATAATATTTTTCTGATTTAGAACAAGGAAATTTAAAAAAAACGTGCTAAAATTCAGAATTATAATTCTTTTACAAAATTCCTTGTTCCAAATCAGATTTTTTTAAATGTTTAGAAATCTGTTTCAATTTTTAATCTGTCAAAAACCGTTTGAAAATCTTTTAAACTGTATTTTAAATTGACCGGGGAAATTTAACAATTGACCGGGAGAAACTGTGAATTTAATAACGTTTATTCAAGTTTCAATATCAAATTCAAACATTAAAAAAATTAAAATCGTTCAACAGTGTTCAAATTAAATATGTTTAAAATTAAACAGTTTTGAATTGAAAGTATTCAGAATTGAATAATTTTTATTGAAACAGTAAAAATTATAAAATGTCACACATAAATATTTTATTGCAGAGTAGAAGCAAAATATCGAAACAGAAATTTGCCGAAAAGTGAAAATTCCCGAAATTTTTAAAAGCGAACTTTCAAACTCCCGAAATTATAATATTACCGAAAATATTTAATTGCCGAAAAATTAATTCCCGAATATAGTAAATTGCCAGAATTCTGAATTTCGTAAAATAATAAATTACCGAATTTTCAAATTCCCGAAAAAAAAATTTAATAATTTTTTTCTGTTTGAATAATTTCTTTCATGTGGGTTATTTATCGTCAAGTGTACTATTAAATGTTATTTTTTCGGAAATTTCAAATTCGGACCTGTTCAAATACCCGTGAAAAAAATGCAGTAGTTTTTTTCTGTTAGAATCTTTTATTTCATGTGGGGTATTTATTCTCCAGTGAAATATTAAATCTTATTTTTTTCGGTTAATTAAAAATTTCAGTCTACTATTCTCGGGTATATGCAAATTCAGAAATTTACTAATTTCGGGAATTTGAAATTTCGTGTTTGAAAATTTCGGGAATAAACATTTTCGGTAGTTTTATTTTTTATTGGAAATGTTGGTAATTTTCATTTTTCTGAAACCTTCTGTTTCTGTAGTTATTTTTACGCTATTTTTCCACATCCGGGACTTTAAAAATTAGGCAAAATTATATGATATGATGTAATATAATATTACCTAATTTTAAAATTCCCGACAATAGATAATTCCGGAAATAAAGTTGCAGTCATTATAAAATATCCGTCACTGCAAAATTTCCGACGCAGGGAAATTCCCAAATTATAAAATTCCCTAATTTAAAAAATTAAAAAGTTGTTTTAATAACATATACATAGAAAAAAATGAATTAATTTGTTGTACAAATTTCTCAATTGTAAATTTTATAATTTCAGGAATTTTCTGTTTCGAATATTTTCTTTTTCGAGAATTTTACAGCATCGAAAAACCAAAATTCAAGCTTCAAACTGTAAACAAAACTTTATATTTTTGATTGCAGCTATTAAACCAAAATGGATCAGATCAAAAAGTTCACTGAACCTGGAAGGCAATTCGCCAAGGACAGCATTCGCCTGGTCAAAAGATGTACAAAGCCTGACCGAAAAGGTACATTATTTATGATGAATTTTCCACGACTATCAACATTCTCTTGACCAAAATAAAATTCAATAAGCGCTTAAGGTTGAATAACATTCACGACAATATTCAGTGTCTAGTCTTATGAAATTCTCTGAATGTCTCAATTTCAAATAGTTTGATTTTGTATAAATTAAAATTTTATTGAACAAAACAATCAGCTCAATGGAAAATATTCGACTGTAGGCAAGACTTACTTACTTTTACACATAACAATTGATAAAACTAATCAAATTCTATTATTTTACAGAATTCCAGAAGATCGCCATCGCCACAGCGATAGGCTTTTGCATAATGGGATTCATAGGATTCTTTGTTAAACTTATTCACATCCCAATCAACAACATCATTGTGTAAGTATTAAATTTATCTATCTCGCGGAAAAATCAATTTTAAAAATCATTAAAAAAAATAACCGGGTATTTTCTTCTTTTTCAGTGGATCCTAAGACGAATGGAGATTATTTATTAAGAATTATTAGGTGTAATTTTCCACTTCATCCTTCCTCCCTCTTCCTTTCCCATTGTCCTTCCAACATTCCTTTTCTTACTCTTATTTATGCAATAATTAATCTCTAGATATATTAGATTCAAAAATTAATTATGATGAATGTAATAAGTAGCATGAGCTTTTGCGAAATGGTACATGTTTTAATAAAATAGGGAGTTGTTTAAGAAACATTGCAATAATTTCTTTCCATTTCTGACTTCTAATAACAATTTACTATTAAATTTTTCTAAAAATATTCGTTAAATAAAGCAGTTACAGGATTTCTGCTCATAAAAATGATTTTGCATTTGCAAAAGTAGGTTTATATTGCTGGATTTAACTATTTTGTTGAAAATTCGTTTTTCTTTTAAATTAATTTTTTTAACTGAAAATGCAAAGTTCAACTATTCTATTTTTGGATGAAGATTGATGTACACATTATTTATTTAATTATTTGGTTGAAAATTCGTCCTTTTTGGTAGAAAATTAATCGGCTTCGTTGAAAATTCGTCTTTTTGGTTGGAAGTTAAACGCTTTGTCAACAATTAATTTTTTTGGGGTTAACGATTCATCATTTTAATTGAAAGTACTCTGACTGAAAAATCTTTCTTTGTTGAAGATTAATCATTTGGGATGAATCAAATTGTTTTTTTATTTAAAATTAAACGCTTGTCAACAATTTTTTGTTCTTGAAAATCAATTAATTTTTAAATTCAAATTTTACTGTTCGATTTTTTGTTGAATATTAAGCATTTTTAGTTAGTGGTTGAAAATTTATTTTCTTTAATTGAAAATTCATCTTTTCGGTTTGACGTTCAACTATTACAGTTGAAGATACATAATTTTATTTTAAAATTCATCACTTTGCTTGAAAATTTAACAATTTTATTGAAAATTAATTCTGTTAACAGAAAATTTTATTATTCGATTTTTGGTTGCAAATTTATATTTTTTAGGGGGCTTTCATATATTCTGAAGATTCATGAAAAATTTTCAAATGATTTTTTTTTTAATTCTAAAAGAAAATTGAAAAAGACTGCAAAACTTTTTTCATTATTTCGTAAAACACAGAAAAAGAGTAGAACCGATTTCAAAGCAAAATTTTACAATTTTTGCATATTATATGATTTTAGAAAAAATTTGAGTAAGTTTAAAAGATATTTAGAAGTTTTGGAACGATTAAAATATATTAAAACTTGAAAAGATATTTTAAGAATGTTATAAGGTATCAAGAAAGTGAAAAAAAATTCTTGAGGTTCCTAGGAAAAATTAAAATGACTTTTATTAAAGAAAATAATAGTTTAAAGAGAATATTTAAAACGATTTCAAAACATTTCTAAAATTTTCAAAGAAGAATCTGAAAGATTTTAAGGCAATTTTTTTAATTTTGCAGAATTTAAAAAAAAACGTTCCACGAATAATTTGAATAATTATAAAAGATTAAAAGGTTCAGCATTTTTTTTAATCTTAGATTCATGGCAAAATTTTAAGTGATTTTTTATTTTGAAAAATAAACTTTAAGAGAAAATTGAAAAATATTTCAGAAACTTTCAAACGATTTCCTCAAATTTCGAAAGATTGTAGAAGATTTTAAAACAAAATCTTTCAATTTAAAATGTAAGGAATATTTAAAAGATGTGAAGAGATTAAAAAAGAATGTCAAACTTTAAAAAATTGTAAATAATGTAGATTTTTAAAGATTTTAAACGAAAACTAGAAGCTTTAAAAGAATTTCGAAAGGTTTCAAATGAATAAATAAATTTTCTTAAAATGCCTGGGAAAATTTAGAAGATTTTAAGGCCATTTTTTAACATTTGAACAATTTTTCAAAATTTTAAGGAAAATTTGAATTAGTTGAAAATATTTTTAAGAATTTAAGAGTTTTTGAATATATTAAAAATATTTTAAAACATGGAAACATTTTCGAAAATTTATCAGATATTTTTGTATTTCTTTTAAACTTTTAAAAGTCCTAAATATCTTTTAAAAATACAAGAATTTTTCCTAATATTTTGCCAAATCTGTAATATAAAAAAATTTCTTTAAAATCTTCTAGATTCATTTTTAACATATCTGAAATATTCAAAAATCTTTTTCAATTTTCTTAAGAATCTTATAAACAAATAAATAGTTATTCCAAATTTTATATTGTATTATTAGTAGTATTATCTTCTATTCTTTATTGTATTGAAAAAATATTTAAAAATCATTCAGTGCTACATAACAATATTTTGATTTATTTATTTCCACACAACACTTCATCTTGAAAAAACCTTTTTTTTCAATTCAAAAACGTCTATTACGTTTTTAAACATAATGCAAAAAATGTTACATAACGGCATTGAGAAGGTGGGGGGGGGGCGAAGGAAATTTTACGGTCTATTACATAAGGTGACGGGGGGGGTGGCGTAAAAAGGTCGAAAATAACGTCACGTGATATGTGAACGCTCCCTTAGTTAAAAATTCAACTATATGGTTGAAAATTTATCTTTAGTTGTAAATTCAACTATTCCAGTTCAAGACTGATTATCTTATTTAAAAACTCATCATTTTGTTTGAAAATTTAATTATTTTGTTGAGAAATCGGGTTTTTTAACTGGAAATTTAACTATTCAATTTTTGGTTGAAAAATGATATTTTTTAGTAAAAATTCAACTATTTGGTTTACGATGTATCTTCTTTTGTTGCAAATTGAACGATTTTGTTGACTTTTTTGGTCAAAAATTAATCTTTTTCAATTAAAAATTCAACTATTTGGTTGAAAATTCATTTTCTTTAGTTGAAAATTCATCATGAAGATTCATCATTTTATTTGAAAATTCATCACTTTGATTGAACAACAACATTCTACTGTTTTTTCGGAGGAAAATTAATTTTTTTACCTAAAAATTTAACCATTTCATGTTCGGTTGAAAACTGATCTTTTTTTGTTCAAAATTCACGTCTTTTGTTTAAAAAATCGTATTTTTTGGTAAAAAATTCATATTTTGGTTGGAAATACAACTTTTTGGTAGAAAATTCAACTGTTTGGTTGAAACTTCATGTATTTTATTGAAAAATCGTCTTTTTGGATATAAAATTCACCTTCTTGGTTGAACATTCAACTTTTTGGTTGAAAATTCAACTATTCCAGTTTAAGATTGATTATTTTATTTGAAAATTCATCATTTTGTTTGGAAATTTAATTATTTTGTTGAAAATTCGATTTTTTGATTGAAAATTCGTTTTTATTAACTGAAAATTTACTATTCTATTTTTGGTTGAAAAATGATATTTTTTAGTAAAAATTCAACTATTTGGTTTACAATGTATCTTCTTCAGTTGAAAATTCAACGATTTTGTTGAAACTTCATATTTTGGTTTAAAATTCAACTATTCCAGTTGAAGATTCATCACTTTGGTTGAAAATTCAACTATTTTGTTGATAATTTGATTTTTTTGGCTGAAAATTTATCTTTTTCAATTAAAAATTCAACTATTTGCTTGAAAATGTATCTTGTTTAGTGGAAAATTCCACTATTTGCTTGAAAAGTCATGTATTTTATTGAAAAATCGTCATCATTGGTAGAAATCTAATCTTATTGTTTGGAAAGTTATCCTCTTGGTCGAAAATTCAAGTATTGTAGTCAAATATTCATTATTTTTAATTTAAAATTCATCCATGCCAGTTGAAGATTCATCATTTTATTTTGTTGTTCAAAATTCACGTCATTTGTTAAAAAAATCGTCTTTTTGGTTGAAAATATAACTTTTTGGTAGAAAATTCAACTATTTGGTTGAAAATAATCTTTTTTAGTTGAAAATTCATGTGTTTTGTTGAAAAATCGTCTTTTTCGGTATAAAATTCATCTTCTTGGTTGAAAATACAACTTTTTCGTTGAAAATTCAACTACTTGGTTGAAAATTTATCTTTTTCAATCAAAAATTCAACTGTTTTCTTGAAAATTCATGTATTTGGTTGAAAAATCATCTTTTTGGTTGAAAATTCAACTATTCGGTTAAAAATTCATCTATCTTGTTGAAAATGCAATACTTTTACTTGAAAAGTTAGGCATTTGAAGCGTTTTAAATTGAATTTAATATAGTACCAATATTCAAGAAATGACTATGTTTTTAACATTATTTATTAAATTAATCGATGGTGATGACATCTTGTAATATAATTTGACAAAGCTTTCTAAATTAATCATATTAAGCAGGGTGGCCACCCACCCGAGAGAATTGGGATAAAGCCGGGAGAGAAATATTACACCGGGCGATTTCCCTTATTTTATAATTCGCGAGTTTTGTAATTTTTCAAATTTTCCAATTAAAAAGCATATAATTTCCAAAGTGTTTAATATAATTAAACTTTCAAGGTCCTGCAATTTTGAACGGTGAAAATGACAGTGTTTTTTTTTTGGCAGAAATCACATTTTTTATTTAAAAGATTTATCCAGTCGTTTTGAATGTCATTTGGTACTTACATGATATGATACTTATTAATAATATATTTATCGTCTTTAAAATTTCTATAATTTTCATGTAAAATTATAGTTTTGAACGCGTAATTCTAAAACAGTCTAATCTTTAAGGCCTTGATACTAAATTTTGTTCTCGAATTAATTTTTAGATTAATTCTTGAAGGTTTTGAATGTTAAATTTCACAATATTGTAGTTTCAAATTCAAATAATTATGCAAAATGTCAGGACCATGCCGATATTAAATAATTCAAAATTTCATATTAGAAGCCGTGATAGTTTTGAATTTAATAATTTCAGAATTTCGAATTGAAAAGCTTAAAATTGTACAATTTCAAAAAATGGAATCATATTACAAAAATCCTGTTTTGTATTCTTTATTATAATTTTCAATGTAATATTTTTAAATTGTCCGATTTTTAGTTGAAGATTTAAACAAATAAATCATTTCAAATTGAAAAATATTTGATTGGAAAGTTTCAAGAATGAATATTAATTCTAAAGGAATATTTGAAATTAAAAATTGAGTTTAAAATAAAAAAAGATAAAAGTCAAACATTTGAAATTGATACATCAGTAAATGTTACAGGTTGAAAGCTGAATTTTTAATTTTTACCTTTCAAAGGTTTTAATTTAGCAATTGAAATTAATTTGGTTACATTTTATAAAGTATAATTAACAATTTAAAAATTATTAATTTTGAAGCGAATTAAATTTATGTACTTCAAATAATTGAAATTTTAACCTTTAAAAACTTTTTAAGCGATTTAAATCCATGTACTTCAAATAATTGAAATTTTAAACTTTAAAGGGTTTGAGTATAAAAAAGTTTTAATATCACAATTTTTGGTGATTACAATTTTTTTTCAGTTTTAAACGAAGTTCGCAGAGTAGAATTTTTTTCATTTTTAAAGTTCCCCATTTAAAATTACTATTTTGAACGTTTTTTTAGAATAATTCAATTCATTTTTTGATTTTACAAAAATTTGTCTAATCAGATTTAATGTAGCATTATAATTTTGTTATGAACAATTTAAAATTCTAGAATAATCAGAAGGTTTGACTTTGATACATTCAATAATACAGTTTTCAATATTAAATTGTCAAATATTAATCGCTTTGAATTTAAAATTATTCAAATTCAAAAGTTTTCAATTTTTAATTTCCAAAATTCGAATCTTAAAATATATAATTTTTAACGTGTTGACATTGTCCTATTTTCGAAGCTTTAATCTGAAATCATTCAATTTTTTGATTCTTTAATTCAAAATAAAATTATTTAATTTTTAGCGCGTCGACTTAGAAATTATACAATTCAACTCCTTTTTCTAATTAAATTGTCCAAAATCTTTCAATATATTTTTTTGTTTATTTCAGACGCTTTTAATTCGAAAAGAGAGTTAATTTTTTTCTAAACCGGGAGAAATCACGAATATTTACCCGGAGAAAGCCGGGAGACGAACATTCAAAAAATAGTCGACACCCTGATTAAGTGAATCCCTGGAAACTTGTACACCATTAAGAAATTACTTATCCTTTAATTGAGTTACTTTCACAAAATGAAAAAAACAGTTATTTAATTTTACATGTGAAAAGCTGAAAAAAAATATTGTTGAAATATTAAATTCCAATAAAAATTGAAAGCAATTCCAGTTGAAATTAAAAAAATACAACAAATCGAAAATATTGAAGGCACTTTTATTTGTAGAATAAATTTCTTTGAGTTTACAATAGTGACATTTCGTGATTCACTTTCTCAAAATTAAAAAAAAAATTATAATTGCCACATTTCTCGTGCGGAGAAAATGGTCTTTGCATGGAAACCCATAGCCAGGTACTGAGTATAGAAAAAATTAGTAGTACCCCGCCAAATTCGCTTTGCAAAATGTAAATAAAACAATGGAACAACAATAAAGGAAGTCTGCAAACTAGAGTAATTTTCACTTTCAGCATTTTTATGAAAATGATCCTTTCATGGCAGTATTTTCTTAACATAAACAAAGATCAGCAAAGCTATTTGGCACAGTTTCGGGTACACCAGTGGCAGGATTTAAAGCTACGAAGCATAAATTTATGAACGTCGCTCTATGCGGACATTTCAGACGTGATTGTAGATTTTTCTCATACAAAAATTATGTCTCACAAACAGTCTGATTCCGAAATCTCATGCCAAGGAACGTATTACGAATGTGCAACGGAGCGTCTCTAGTGTCGTATTAAATTTAATTTTTCAACATCATTAAATTTAATTTTTCAACAGCGACATCACTCCGCAAAAACAAGCAACAAGCTCTTGGACTTTAAGCGTTTTCTGCATCGATAGCATTCAGCGGAACAATGAATTAACTTAAGTTAATCCTGCGAATGCGTTTTGTCAACCGAAATGCGCTTGCGACTTAATTTACCAAAAGTTTTGCAAATTTTTTTACCTTAAATAGTAAAATAAAGCAGTCTCTTTAAAAGATTAAAAATTTCGAGATATGTACGCTATATTTTTAAATTAATATAGATTAAATTTATAAAAAATTATCAATGAAAAACTAAACTCGTCGCAAGTGCAATTCAGATAGGTAACTACCCACAAAATATGTTGAGGTATGTCGTTAGGCACATGGTTTACACTTATCTAACACTTAAAAATATGTAATACATTATACTTTTAACTCTTTCCATACAAAAATGAATTTATGGAAACCAGCCTACAGTGGATAATGCAACCTATAGTGGACAGTCATTAATTAGAAGCACAAATAATAGGAAAATAATTTTAATTTATGAACACGTATAGTGTCTTAACTATTAATTAAATTATTTTACGTACTTTTAATTAATGATTATCTACTGTAGGTTGTATTATTCAGTGTAAGGGGGTTTCCCCTACTCAAATTTTAATTATCCTGATTAAAAAAAACTGAAGTCAATTTTCCATTTTCGGACCATTACAAATTATAGTATAGAAAGAGTTAAATGTTCAATAATAGTTAACAGCAATATGCAGTTGTGTATATAAAATATGCGTAAGTATAACATTATTAAATATCGGTAATGTCGTATAATTATAAGTATCCTCTGAACGCTTTGCGGCGATATACGTAATAATTATTATACATACATAAAGTATCAATATCAAACAGAACATCCTCATACACTGGGTATATTTGTGCGACATTAAAAAAACGGGAAGCACACGCGTACTAGAGTGCCCCATAAAATCTTTTTTTTTTAAAGATACCCTATTTTTCTAGATTTGAAAAGAAAATATTTAGAGGTCGCTATGGAGGTTTTTATACCAAAAATTCCACTTTTTAATGGTTTTCATCTTCATTTCTATAATTTTTACCTATCCCATCTTGTATAATGGAAGAAATTATTAAACTTACCTTACTGAGAACAATTACTACTATTTGAAAAAAAAATTTAGGCAATTCTGGTCCTCTAATTAAAAATAAATTTTTTTCAAAAAATGAAAAAATAAATAAATAAATTCTTGTTAAAGCGCAATCTTGTTTTTTAACAGCTTTTCGATTTGATGGGAAAAATAATTGTGGATAAAAAATAAGAATTTCGAATAACTATTTATTTTTTAAGTTTTTTTGTTTCGTTTTTATGATTTTATAAATATAATTTTCCTAAAAATCTGTAGAAAATTCAGAACGATTTTTGAAGACTTCAGATATGTCAAATTAAAATTTTAACCAAAAACTTTATTTTTAACCGAAAAGATTTTTATTTCAAATCAAAAACAGTTGAATTCTACTAAAAAATACGAATTTTTAACATAAAAGTTGTATTTTCAGACAAAAAAGATTTTTCAGTCAAGAAAGAAAAAAATGTCAACCAAATTATAATTCGAGGAGAAAAATTATTTTTATTACAAAATATATATTTCGAACTGTTCACTTTTTAAGTCTATTTGTTTTAAGGTTATATAAAATCAAAATTTCAACAAAAAACTTACTTTTCAACTAAAAATATTTTTAATTTAAATCACGAACTGTTTAATTTTCAACCAAAAAAAATTTTGCAGTCAAGAAAGAAAAAAAATTTCAACCAAATTATAATTTAAGGAGAACAATTTTTAATAACCATTTACTTTTAAAGTTCATTTGTTTTAAGGTTATATCAAATATAATTTTCCTATGATTTTTGAGAAAATACAAAAATATTTTTGAAGATTTCAGATATGTTAAATCGAAATTTCAACAAAAAAGTTGATATTTCAACCAAAAAGATTTTAATTTTAAATCAAGAACAGTTTAATTCAACTAAAAAAACGAATTTTAAAACGAAAAATATTTTTCAGTCGAAAAAAGAAAAAATATTTTAATCAAATTATTATTTGAGATAAAAAATAATTTTTGTTACAAAATAGAACTTTCGAATAACTATTTGCATTTAGGTTGATTTATTTTAAAAGTCATATAAATATAACTTTTCAAGGAATCTTGAGAAAATTATAAAAGATTTCTAAAGATATTTATGAGTTGTAGAAGGTTGGAAGAAATTTAAAAATATTTTATAAAATTTCGGAAAAATTTCTAATTTTTAAAATATATTTAATCTCTTCAAAACTTTTAAGATTCCTCAATATCTTTAAAGTTGAATCGAATTATTCCTAAAAAATTTCGAAAACTTTCGAAAAAAAAATACCTTAAAGCTTCCAGACTCTTATTGGGAAATTCTGGAAATGTTTTAAAACCTTTTGAAGATAATCTGTTAAAATTAATTTTTCTACATAAAAAAATCATTTATAATTTTCCCAGAAATCTTCAAAAATCTACGTTCTATTTTTTAAAAATCTTTTCAAGTTTAAAATTATTTTTGAATCTTTTAAAAACTTATGAATATCTCTTAAATTTACTTGAAATTTTAGAAAATCATTTGAAATGTTTTGAAATCTTTTTCAATGTTCTCTTAAAATTCATTTTTTTACATAAAAAATCATTTTAAATTTTCTCAGGAATCTTAGAAAATTTGTCATTCTCCTGTAACCTTTCAGAACTCTTAAAAAGCTTCTTTTTTTAAATTTCGAGTAAATTATTTATTAAAAGCTAAATAACGTAAACACTACGCTATATGTTAGTTACTAGATCAAAACGTGTTTTTTTTCAATTAAATATAAAAAAGGTACCACAGACTTTCGTCAAGAATTTATCGATTTTTTGAATAAATTATTTTTCAACTGTAGGATAAGAATTGAACAAAAATTTGTTTCCAATAGTACACATTTTTTCAGTAATGTAAGTATTATTTCCTGAAACTTTCATAATTTAAAACAAAATTTAGGGATGAATTTTACTTCTTAATCTCAACTTTATCATAAAATCGCCACTTTAAGTTGAAGGGATGTTAAAGGGTGTCAAATTAAATTCATAACAAATTAAATTTAAGGGTGTTCAAATTGTAGAAATAAAAATGTAAGAACTTTAAAAAGTCGAATTTTCGGCATAAAAATCTTCATAGAGAACCTCTAAATATATAAAATCCGTCAAAAATAGGGGATCATTTTTTCACCAAAAGAAAGAAATGTCCGATTCAAATTTTCAGGAAATCTAAAAAAAAGGATTTCATGAAGTACAATAACGCGCACTTACTCTAAGTAATGTCCTGCAATTACTAGAGTACGATGCATTCCATTTCCCATTCTTTTCTCTTATCACTGCGAATATTGCGATATTTGTTTCAGAATTGTGAAAAAAGTTGGTAATTTCGAGTTTTAATCAAAAATTGAGTTCAAAGTTTCTACCGAATAACATACTTCCGGACTTTAAGTTAAACATTCTCTGGAATTTCTAAATAGGGGGAACCTGCCTACAGTGGATACTGCAACCTACAGTGGATAATCGTTAATTAAGAGCACAAATAAATAAAAAAATTTAGTTTCGATTTATTACACCTATAGTGCCTTAAATTTAAATTAAATTAATTATTTCACATACATTAGTATTTTTAAATAATGATTATCCACTGTAGGAAGGTTTCCCCTATCTTTGTCAACTAATGTGAACAGAACTCAAGAAATGTGTTCTCTAAATTCGTTGGTGATTACGAAAAAATAAACGAACTCTGAACATTGTCACCGCTGTTTCTCAAATATCACAAAAGTCGCGTTCTTACTTAAGCTACGAGTTTTCTATACAAGTTTAGTTAATATTAACATGAGGTGCCTTAAAGAATGTCACAGTAAAGTTATTAGTACGAAGGAATGTCTCATGACGTTCGTTTCAAACGTCTCAAGTGAAAGTACAAGAAGAGTGTTATAAAAGATGGAAGAAGATAAATTGTCAATAACAAAATAAACTAGGCGACTTAGTATTAAACTTACAATTACTAAGGAAAAGAGTGCTGGATACAAGAACGATAATTTTTGAAATAGAGAATCCAAGTTTTCTTTCGGAACTTATTATCAAATCTTGCCGAATTTTTTTATTAATTTATTTGTATTAATTCTTTTTAATTGTGATAGAAATTTTTAGCAATCGTCAAAGTCATGTCTTCTAAATTTTCAGCACTTCAGACTTCCTTTTCTCTATTTTTCCTTGGAATGCATAATCTCCTGTGTTCCATATTTATACAATATATTACAGAGACATACGATTATTCAGACATTTAAAAACATCGAAAGATCTATCTTTAAAAATATATTCCGTCAATCTTCTCTCATTCGACAAAAACGTGATTTTGCGAAGTGTTGTAAAATCGTCCTTCTTCCAATTAATTTTGAATCCAGTAGCTCGCCAAACTAATCATTTGTCGTAGTTGTAATTAATTAATTTTTCTTAAATAATTTTTGAATATTTCTCCTCTTGGATATTTCTCTACATAATAAAAATGTCTCAGTGGGCTAAAATTTCACAAATTCCTAAAAAAGTTTCAAGTACGAAAGACAAAATTTATCCCGCACATCTTTCCCATAAGATTCTGATGATCCAACAATCTTATCTTCTTGAACTGAACACATAAGAATGAAAACTGGATAAGGTTAAAAAATGAAATTTTACAAAATAAACACCAAAAGTTTTCTGCGATAGGTTTTCAAATATAAAATTTTGGTAAAATTATAGAAATATAGAAGAAATTTTAAAAAAATTTTCTGTGTGGAAGGGTTGGAAACAAAATGTTCCTTTTCCAGATTTCCATCTCACAAATTTTAAAACTGCGTATTTTTTTGTACAAAATCACGAAAATATAGTCAGAATTTTTTCGAGCCTGTTTTGAGCCTTATGAAAATGTTTGCACTAGAATTGAAGAATTTATGAAAACATGAGAATGACAATTGTAGAATAGAAGTATGTGACAATTATTCACAAAGTTTCAGGAAGGTGAAAACATTTTTTTTTTAATTTTCTGTATTTGAGGACTGAAAAAACAAATTTTCCTTATCCCGTTGTCACTCTCATAATTTTAAACTTCATTTTATCGATTGAAAGGGGAAATGACTTACATATTTCTAATATGCATCAACAAATAGTGTCCCAAGTTACTTGAAATTATTAAAAACAGAATTTCGGAAAATTGGTCCCAGGGCTCGGACTTACTTCAGAGATCAAAATTAGTGTCAATAGTGGCATAAATACTGAAAAATAGTAGCAAATCTTTTAAAATACCCTAAATTACTTTAAATCCATAAAAGTCCCTTGAAATATTTTAAATATCATTGCCATCCTGTATTTTTAAAACTTTTAAACATTTTCTGAAATCCTACGATATTATTCGAACCCCCTTAAAAATGTCGAAATCTTGTTAAATTCCTGGCAATATTTTAAAATACCATAAACGCTTTAAAATATTTTGAAATCGCTTGAAATTCATAAAATCCCTTAACTCTTGTGAAATCCCTCGTAATCCCACAAAAATCGAGTAAAATCGAGTAAACCTCTTGAAATCTAATATCATTCTAAATATCTTCAAAACTGATGAAATCTTTTAAATACTCTAGTATCCCGCAAAATCCCATAAAATGTAATAAAGCCCCTTTAAATCCTTTAAAATATTCGATATTTTCTGAAATTCCTTGAAATATTTTAGAATACCCCAAAAACTTTGAAATACTTTGAAATCTATTAAAAATCCTTGAATACTGTTGAGATCCCTAGGAAACTCTCCATTTTTTTGAAATCCCTTTAAATCTATAGAAATTTCTTATAATCTTATGGAATTTTTCAAAATACACTGTTTTTTCAAATATGAAATTTATTAAATCTTCTAAATCTTGTAAAATCCATTGAAATTCTGTAAATCGTTAATAAATGTTGAAATTCCTTTAAAAATGCTTAAATCTTTGAAATCCTCTGAGACCCCATAAAACCCCGTGAAATCCGTAGCAATCCCTTAACATTTAAATCCATTTCATTTACTCCTTAAAATCCATTGAAATTTTTTGCATCTTTGAAGTCATTGGAGATCTTACAAAATTGCGTAGGTCTGCTAAAATCTGTTGAAATACTTTGAAATCCCGTTAATTATCATGAAATTAGTAGTACCTTTTAAAATAACTACAAAAATTTAAACAAGTCTAAAATCAGATGAAATTTCTTAAAATCTCTTGAAATCTTTGAAATTCTCTGAAATCCCTTGGAATCTTTTTAAACACTCTAAAAGTTTTGAAACCCTTTGAAATATTTTTAAATCTTTTGATATTGCAATTTTTAAGATGGCTGATATATTATTCCAGTCAATCAACGTAAAAAATTTAAAATATCTTTAAAGGAAAATTGAAGAAATATTTTTAAACAATTTTTCCAAAATAGTTGCATCGTTAAAAAAAAGTGCCAATAGTCAGTCCGAGGTCTGTGGTCCTTATCCAGTTGTCATTATCATTTTTTCACTTGAATTTGATTACCGACCGACTAGCCAGGAATATTCTGTTTTCATTCCTCGGTAGTTCAGCAAGAAAATGTTTCTTTTTCGAAAGTTTTCAGTATTCCAATATGAAAATTCGAATAAAATTGTTTCGATTTTTTATAAGAATGGAAAGCATTTTCAAATATTCAGAGAAACTTTTCCCTAGACGTGGTAAAGCTAAACGAGTTTAGATTTAGAAATAAATACTGTATCTTATGCCTAGATATCGTGACTTCTGCGTTTTGGAAGTGGATCGGCGGGTCTTTCTTGAAAAACTGACTTAGCATCCGACTCCACAAAATCACGGCCCCCAGGTGAAAAAATTCACGTAGAAATCCACGTGCAATTCCACATGGCAGTTCTATGTGGAATTCCAAGTGAAATTCTCGTAGTAAATTGAAAAAATCCGCATGGAAATTCCACGTGGGATTTGGCGCGGAGTTTCACGTGGAATTCCAAATGGAACGTTAAACATAGTGTTCAATTGCAAATATCTCGTAAACCGTGAAATATATGCAAAAATGGGTGGTATTTTGGAATTTTGAGTACCCCGCATACAATATCAATATGTCTCGTTCCTTAATTCTAGATTTCTTAATTCACGTGGAAATCCACGAGAAATTCCACGTGAATTGTTTCAATTTACCACCCGAATTTCACGTGAAATTCCTTAATCCACGTGGTGTTCCCCGGGAAATTCCACGTGAATTTTCACGTGAATTTTTTCTCCTGGGTCTCAACTAAACCGTGCAACCGGAATCTGACGTGGGTATATAAGGACTGCTTTGCCGATAGTAGTCTGACGTCGTGCCATCGTAACTTTCCACTTTGACAGGATAATCCGTGACACAGTTCTGGGGTTGATTAAGAGCTGGTGGCACGAAATTCTCCTGATAACTAGGTAACGGAAGTGGCTCTGCGTATTGTTGATAGGAAGTGTCATTGGAACCACCATGTTTTAAACACGTGGGAGTGTGCAAACTCAACATGTCGACGAGCCTGCGCCTCTGGGTCTCCAACTCCTGGATTTGAGTCTTCAAATCGTGATTCTGAGTTTCCAGGATCTCAGACTCCTGGACAAGAATGACGGTCTTCTCGCGCTTTTTTAGGCGGCATTTCGTCGCTGCGATCTTATTCCGCTCGCGTCTTCTCCGACGTCTTTCTTCGTCCTCTGGAGTGAGCTGTAAAACATTTTTTTTCTATCAGTATCGGGAAGTTTTGGGAAGATTTTTGTTCAATTTGTTTACGAGTAATAATGTTTAACGTTAATAATCTTACAGGGTGGCCGAAAAACTTCATTTTTAAAATTCAACAAAAAAAAAATTACTTTTCTACCATACAAGATGAATTTAAAATCCAAAAGGACGAATTTTTCATAAAACAGTTGAGTTTTCGACCAAGCATGATGACTTTTTAACCAAGTAGTTTCATTTTCGACAAAATGATTAAATTTTCAATTTAAAAAACGAATTTTCAACCAAATATTTGAATTGTCGACCAAAAAAGATGGATTTTTAAACAAATAGTAGAATTTTTCACCAAATAGAAATTTCAACCAAAAAACGAATTTTCGGAAAAAAATTAATTTTCATCTCATAAATATGAATTTTCAAGAAAAAAGTTAGTTTTAAGCCAAATATTGAAATTTTCAGCAAGAGTTAATATTCAACAAAAAGTTATTTTTCCAATCAAATAGTTGAATTTTCAACCCAGAAAGACGAACTTTTATCGAAATAGTTAAATTTTCGATGAAAAAGGTGAGTTTGTAAACAAATAGTAGAATTTTGACCAAATAGTAGAATTTTTAATCATGAAACGAATTTTCTAAAAAAAATTAATTTTCAACCCAAAAATATGAATTTTAAACAAAAAAGTTAGTTTTTAGCCAAATATTGATATTGTTAGCAAAAAAAAAGTTAATATTCAATAAAAAAGTTATTTTTCAACCAAACAGTTGAATTCTCAACCACATAGTTGGATTTTCAACCCAGAAAGACGAACTTTCAACAAAATAGTTGAATTTTCGACCAAAAAGGATGGATTTTCAAACAAATAGCAGAATTTTCAACAAACAAAAAAAAAAAATTTTCTACAAAAAAATGAATTTTCAACCCAAAAATATGATTTTTTAACAAAAAAGTTAGTTTTAATCCAAATATTAAAATTTACAGCAAAAACGTTAATATTCACCGAAAAAGTTCTTTTTCAACAAAATAGTTGAATTTTCAACACACAAAGACGGACTTTCAACAAAATAGTTGAATTTTCGACCAAAAAAGATGGACTTTTAAACAAACAGAATTTTTGGCCAAATAGTAGATTTTTTTACCAAAAACAAATTTTCTTAAAAAAAAATGAATTTTCAACCAATTAAAACTTTAACTTTTAACATCAAAAATCATGAATTTTCGACAAAAAAGTTAGTTTTAAGCCAAATATAGAAATTTTCAGCAAAAGAGTTAATATTCAACAAAAAAGTTCTTTTTTAATCAAATAGTTGAATTGTCAACCAAATAGTTGAGTTTTAACCCAGAAAGACGAACGTTCAACAAAATAGTTTAATTTTCAACCAGAAAAAAAAACAGAAAAAACTGTTGAATTTTCAACAAAATAATCAAATTTTCATTTTAACTAAAAAATATGAATTTTCAACAAAAACTTAATTTACAACCACAAAATATGACTTTTCTACCAAATATTATGATTTTTTATCCAAAAGGATGGATGTTCAAGAAATAGTTTGAAGTTTCAACCTACAAAGATGAATTTTCAACCAAATAGTCGAATTTTTAATCAAAAAAGGTTAAATTTGAACCACAATTTTATAATAGTATATTTATAATAATAATAATATTAATATTTCATAATAGTTGAATTTGAAAACCAAAAAAAAAAACGAATTTTCAATGCATAAGATTAATTTTCTACGAAAAAGGACGTATTATCAAAAAAATAGTTGAGGTTTAAACTAAAAGAAGATTAATTTTCAACCAAAAATGGAAAAGTTAATCAGTGAAAAAAACTAATTTTCTACAAAAAAACGAATTTCCCAACAAAGAGTTGCATTTTTAACCAAAAATAAGAAAATTTCAAACCAAGAAGATTAGAAACAAGATGATATTTCAATTAAAATCGATCAATTTTCAACAAAAAAGGGGGAAGTTACATTCTCAATTTGAAAAATTAACTTTTAACAACAAAAAAAACTAATTTTCAAAAAAATAGTTCAATTTTAAACCAAAAAGATGAACCTTTACCAACAACATTTTTTTAACCAAGTATAGGTCAACAAAGATAAATTTTCAACCAAATAGTCGAATTTTTAATCAAGAAAGATTAAATTTGAAGCCAGTTTTAATATTAATCAAATAGCTAAATTTAAATTACCCAAATAGTTGAATTATTAATTTAGATTAATTAGATCATTTAGATTAATTATTAATTAATCAGAAAATTATCAACAAAATAGATACACATTCCACCAAGGAGATGAATTTTCAACTAAAATGATGAATCCTCCACTGGAACTGTTGTGAAAAAGAGAACAACGTATATACGAATTTTCAACCAAAGGGATGAATTTTCCACAAATAAATGTAATAGTAGGTATTTTCGCCAAGCCTAATGTTAATTTTAAATCAAAACCAGTTTAATTGAACCAAAAAATACAAATTTTCAACAAAATAGTTAAATCCTCAAACAAGAAAGATTTAAATTGAATTTTTAACGAAAAATATAAATTTTCAACAAAAAGTTAATTTTCTACCAAAATAATTGAATTTTCAACCCAAAAACATTAATTTTGTACCAAAAAGGATGACCTTTTAACGAAATTGTTAAATTTCTACCCAAATAATGCATTTTTTAACTAAAAATATAATCGCCAGGAGAAAGCAACTGCAAAAAAAGGTTTCAAAGTCAACGGTTTTCTAAAACATTTGACTTTTTAGCCTGAAAACTGAAAACTTTTGTTGGAAATTCATCTTCTATGGAAAAAATCTTTTTCTGGTTGAAAATGAACTTTTTTTATGAAAAATCATATTTTTGGGTTGAAAATTCAACTGTTTTGTTTCCCTTTTTAGCTTCAAATTTTAACAGTTTGGTAGAAAATGTAACTATTTAGTTGAAAATTCAAGTGTTTGGTTAAAAATTATTCTTTTTTGGTCGAAGATTCAACTATTTTGTTAAAACTTCGTTTTTTTGGCTTGAAATATCAACTATTACAATTTTCAACTACTTGGCGGAAAGTTGAACTACTTTGTTAAATTTCATTTTTTTTGTTGAAAATACATCTCTGGTTGCAAATTCAACTATTATGTTGATCATTGTTTCTTTTGGTTGAAAATTAATTTTTGAAACTGAAAATTCAACTGTTTGCTTGAAAAATAAAATATTTTGGTAGAAAATTCAAGCATTAGGTTGACAATTCAGAGTTGAAAATTCTACTGTTTTGGTAGAAAATTCCACTATTTGGTAGAAAATTCCAGTATTTGATTGAGAATTCAACTATTTTTTTTTTAATTCAATTAATTTGGTAGAAAATTCTAATATTTTCTTGACAATTGAGCAACTTGGTTGACAGTTAACTATTTGATTACAAATACAACTTTTTTGGTAGAAAATTTAATTATTTGCTTGAAAGTGAAATCGATGCTCATTTTTTTGAAGTAAAAAGAAAAGTTAACATCGACTTCACCTTCTCTCACCCTGGTCAAAAACATAACATCAAAAAACAACATTTGGTTGAAAATAAACTTTTTTGTTGAAAATTTTTTTTTTTTAACGTTCAACTGTTTAGGTGAAAATTCGTATATATGGGTGGAAAATTCAACTATTTTGTTTCAAAATTAATCTGTTTGGATAAAAATCAACTTTTTTGGTAAAAATTTATATTTTTGGCTTGGAAATACAACTTCTTTGTGGAAAATTCGTCTGTCTGGCTTGAAAATTCAACTATTTTTTTCGAAAATTTAACTGTTTGGATGAAAATTTACTTTTTTGTTTAAAATTCTTATTTTTTGTTCGAAAATTCAACTAAATGGTTGAAAATTAACTTTTTTGATAAACATTTGTATTTTTGCGTTGTAAATACAACTTCTTTGTAGAAAATTCGCCTGTCTGGCTTTAAAAGTCAACTATTTCTTTGATAATTCAAATATTTGGTTGAAAATTAATTTTTTTTGTTGCAAATTTGT
>JAABKJ010002766.1:0-27195 GCA_011634705.1 Andricus grossulariae
TTGAAATCGAACAATTTTAAGCTTTTAATTCGAAATTGCTTTACATTTACATGTAAAATTATTAAATTCAAAAATGATTTTTAAGGCTTTCAATATGAAATTTTGAAATATTTAATTGCGAAATTGTCCTGAAATTTTAAATATCTGACTTCAAAACAAAAATATTGTAAAATTTAAAATTTACAAAATTATCTAAAAATTAATTCAAGAAAAAACTTTACTTTCAAGGACTTCAAGATTAAACTTTTAGAATTGCGCATATATAAGTAACATATAATCTAGTATCAAGTGAAATTCAAAAAGACTGCATAGATTTTTTTACTAAAAAATGTGATTTCTCTCCCTCTCTCTCTAAAAAAAAAAAAATCATTTTTACTTAAAACTTACAAAACGCGCGAATTATGAACTACGGGAAACCTCCCGGTGTAATATTTTTCTCCCGTGTGAGTGGCCACCCTGAAAAATTATAATTCTTCACGGAATTTTCATAATTTGACGAATTCTGACAATATCAAAAATTATCTGTTCCAAGTAAAAATTATCATTTTTTACGAAATTACCTGTTCCAAATCAGAATAATTGTAATTCTTTGGGTGAATTTTTTACGTATTTCTTTTAATTATTCCCAGTCTCAACTAAGATTGATAACCTCTTGGAAAATTCCGTATTCCAACTGAGAATTATGAAATTCCCTGTTTCACTTTTAATTTGCATGTTAGTAAATTCGAGAGAGAAACGCAGGTTACTGAATCACATTCCCGGCTATTTCCTGGTTGAACAAAATTCCCGGTCATTTCCCGATTTCCTGGTGCCCATTTTCAGGTCAGTTAAAATCCCTGATATCTTTAAAAACCCTTCAGTTAGGTTGAAATCCTCTCAAATCCCTGGAAAACTCTTTAATTTCTTTTAATATATTAAAGTTTATAGAATTTCCTTACATAATATTATGGATTCTATTAATTTCTTTTGAAATCTTATACATCCCTCAAATATTGTAAAATTCCTTGAAATCTTCAAAAACATCTTTTAAAATCTTACGAAATCATTTGAAATTTTGTAAAAAAAATTGAAATATCTTGAAATTTTCTATAATCCCACGAAATTCCTCGGAATCTATTAAAATGCACTATGCTCTTTAGAATCATCATCATCATTATACCATTTTAAAATCCCTTGAAATTTTTGAAATGTTGAAATTTCTTGGAATCTTGTAAAATATCCTAAAATCTTTGAAATCTATTGATATTTTTCAAACCTTTCAAGTTCTTGGATTTTGATTTTCGAGATGGTGGATGTTATTTTAATGAATCAGTAAAGAAGTCTGAAAGTTAAAAAATATAGTTGCGTCAGCGAACAATTTGAGAAAATAGTAGAATCAATGGTTTTTTCTTCAAAATAGTAGTAAGTTAGTTGCATCGTTAAAAGAAGTGACAAAAAGTGTCAATAGTGACATGAGTCTGGGGCCTGTAAGCTTATCAATTTTAAAAATTGTTCAAAATCTCACCTCGTCTGGTTCAAAGATGCTAGCACGGCCGCCAGAACAATCATCATTAGGAATTTTGATGTAACCCTTCGTGCGATTGTAGAACTTTCCTGGAGGACAAACAGCGGGAATACGATAAGGATCAAAGTTCGATTCTTTATCCCGAATGCAGCGGTAAGAAAGAGAGGAATGGTTCGTATCGCGTGTGAATCCAAAGTCGCAGAGATAATCGTTTGCATCGCAGGGACAGGTATCAATTTTAACAGGTCTGTCGTAATTAACGCCAATGTAACACTGGATACTTGCAGCTCTTCTATGATAAATTTCCTTGCGACCCAGAACACACGTAGAAAGTGATTCTCTCGGTGTCACTGGACTCCAGAATTTAAAATCGTCTGGTCCACATGTTTTCGGGAAGGCTTGTCGTAAATCCACTTTGATTATCAACCACTGATGTTGGCCTATGCCGGATCCAAACATCGTGAAAACGGTTGTATTTTCTCCAGGTTCTGTCATGAGGCCATAGATCCGAAGCTCCTTTTCGTTGAATTCATGAGATTCCCAACTCTCGCCCTCGTTGGTAGAGTATAATATTTCCCTTGTCTCTCCGCGAGATTTGAAATATTTCACTGCAACGAGGACACCACCATGATCTCCCATATTGAAAAAGTAGTAATCCTCCAGAACTTGCTTCCAAGTTAGACCCGCATCTCTAGAGATATAGAGGGCAGGGTGTCCCTTGATGCTGGTACCGACGACTCCAGTGGCCATTATAATTCCAGGGGCTGATTTCGAACTCATGATGGAAACTGCCCTCGTTACTGGATACAACTGAGAGAACTTCTGACCAAGATGCAAGGAACAATTCGTAGGACAATGCAGGTAATAACCCTTGTAATTAAACTGCGGTGGATTGATGCGACCCCAAGTGACTCCGTGGTCAAAGGTGATCAAGGATATCAAATGTTCCGGACCAATTGTACCCGACTTTGGTGAACCTTTAACTTGGGAAGCGATGTATATTCCACGTAGGCCTTCAACTTTGTAAAGATCTGTGAAAGCCTCATCAGCAACTTCACTACAATGATAGAAAAATTCGGGACATCAGAGGCAGAAAGCAGGTTATATGCTTTTTAGTTAGAAATCTTCAAACTTTCAGGGAGGCCATTCAAATCTACCTTTGCATGATTTCTTTCCATAACAATTAAAACTATGTTTTTCAGTAGTATCATAAATTCAGACTTTTTAACTCGATTTTAGAGAAAAGGTTAGTAGAAAAGGTGGCTTGATTGCAGAACTTTATTTCAAGTTCTTCATTCTTAAAGATGTCCATAATCACATATTGTACTATATTCAACGAAAACTTTTTTTAAAAACATTAACAATAATCAATTTTGAACGTTTGAATTTGAACAAAATTATTAAATTATTCACAATAAATTGCTTAACTGCAAGAATTCTCCTTTTAAATAAATATACATTAAAGCATTATAGATGTAACAATTTCAAAGTGTGTCATTCGCAATCGAATAATTACAATTTGTAAGAATCTTTTAAATTTGAACAATATTAAAACGGAAGATTCTAAATTATCAATGAAGAAATTGGTTTAAATTGATGCAATTCCAATGCACTACATTTGGAACTAATCCATTTCAAATCTAAAAAAGTAGAAAATGTAAAATTCTCAAATTTTAATGATTTCCTTTTAACAATAATTTTACTAGAAAATCTTTAAGATTAAGGCATTTACAATTAAAGAATTAAAAATTTAAAAATAGACAGAATTCATTTCAAATCGGACAGGCAGTCCATGCTCAAGTCACATAATCATTTGTCACTCAAATATTTTTTTTTTGTTTTTTGTTTTTTGCCGATTTGCCGAAACATTTTATTTAAAACGTTACGAGTATTTGAATTTAAAAAATAAAGAACGAGGATTATAAAAAAAATACAAAGTTTGGTTAAAAGTGGGATATTTTTTATCCTATTAAAAATATTTATCTTTTTATTCCTGATTCTGGTAGAATTTTTCCTCCTCTTTCGAAATCCGTTGAAAAATTAAAAAAAGAGTTAAACATCAAGAAAATGGCTGCGGTTTTTCAGTCAATTTACAAAAAAAAACCCACCGTTCTTTTTTTAGATTCGTCTTAATGTAGAGAGTATATTTCATCAGTCTTTCTTGTGCTTGAGTTTCGAAAAAACAAAATTATTTCTTTAAAAAAGCTTTAGAAAAATGTCTCTTGACACGTTCTTCTATTTCGTATTATTTTCGAGAAAATATGTATAAAATTTTTTGAAATTAATTTTTTCTCAACAATACAATTGTATGGTGTCATGAAAAAAAAGAACATAATTTAACACTTTGAACAACTTTTACATCAAAATTTTTCCTTAGAAGTCGGTATTTTTTAAATAATCGATACTCTTCACTGTTTCTATTTTACGACATTGTTCTTCCACCAACACGTTCCTAAAACTGTTAATTTAGGTCCTTTTTGGTTTTTCATCACACCATAAAATCGCATTGTTGAGAAAAAATCAATTTTAAGAACTTCATACATATGTTCGCAAAAATCTGTAAAATAAATTTTTCTAGAACTGTATCAGAGGAACAAGTTTATTTCTTTGACTTTTTTGTATATTGTGTCATTTTGCCAAAAAAGGTCAATTTTCGTTTTTCAGACAATCAAAAATGTTCCTTCTCTTCAGGACGCGGGTACAAGAAAGAGTATTATGAAATATACTCTTTACATTAGGACGAATCTAGACAAAATTCAAAGGAAAAAAACGGTGGGTCTTTTGATTAAATTGAGTTTGAATATTTTCAGAAAAACCGCCGCCGTTTTGTAAATTTTGAACGTTTCTAAATTTTTCTAACGGTTTTCGAAAAAGAACAAGAAATTCAGATATCAGAAACAAAATCATAAATAAAAAAATTAAATATCTATACTATATTAAAAACATAACTCTTTTAACAGGGATTTTGAGAATTGTATGCTGATCCGCGTTTCAATTTTTTAAATTCGAATACTCATAACTTTGCCAACAAATTTTTCGGGTAATCGGTAAGATATGTATCGTTTTATTCCATTTGAAAAACAACATATTTGAGTGGATAATAATTTTGAAACTTGAGCATGGACTACCTGTCCGATTTGAAATTAATTCGGTCAATACATTTTTTTAGTTTAGTTAAGTTATAATTACAATGTACAATTTCAAATAAAACGTTTTTCGAAACATCTAATTCAACAAAATTTCAGTATGAAATATTAAAAGTGTATTAGCTTTACAATTAAAAAGTTTCAAACTTGTACTATTTATTCATAAGTTAGAATCAAATTAGAAGCGTAAAAAGTGTACATTCTTAACTGCGAAACCTTAAGAAATTAACAATTTCAAATTTGTCAAATCCTCTCTTTTAAAATAATTATAAGCATAAGATTATGAATTATCATTATTATTGTAATATTGTGAGTAATTAATTTCGAATATCCGATATTTTTTAAGCCTAGATTTCCTTGCATAGAAGTCACCCTTTTAATTTTATTATTTTATTTATAATTTTATTATATTTTTGTATACTGTTAATTCGTTCTCGTGGGGTTAATTACTCCTGCATTATGATGTACACTCTCCCTGCAATCCCATGCAATCTTTTACAATACCTTGTAATTCCCCCTTACGAAAAAATATCATAGGGAATTCATTATAGGTCCATAATCATTTTCCTACAATGAATTTCATAAATTTTTTCGCGATTCTAGAAAAATCATTATAGAAAATCGATCAAACAAAATCAGTGTAGAAGTAATGTTAACGTAGGATGTCGACAAATTTTGAGGAATTTCCATGGATTTTAAACGATTTTGTCACATATCGTAAAAATCTCACATTTTAAAGATTTCCAAACATATAAGGATGTTTTAAGGGACTTCAAACGATTTTAAATAATTTCCTGAGACCTACACTCATTTCGAGGATTTTAAGGGGTTTCGAAATATTTTTATTAATTTTAAAAGATTTCATCGGTTTTCAAGAGATTGAAAATATTTCCTCGGATTTCAAGCAATTTCCAAACATTTCCGGAGATTTGAAGGGATTCCAAAAGATTTCAAGATATTTTGACAATTATAAGGGATTCCAAAGAATTTTATAGGATTTCCAAAGATTTCAAGATATTTCTAATGAACTTTGAAACATAAATTTAATTTAATTCCAAAAAATTCCTAGCGATTTTAAAGATTTCTAGAAATTTAAAGTTTTTTTAAAGAAGAACTTTAATGAATAAGTTTAATTTAATTGGAATTTCAGAGAATTTACATGGATTTAAAGCGATTTCTTCAGATTTCATAACAATTTCACGGGATTTTAAAGATGTCCAGACATTTCAGACGGTTTTAAAGGATTCTAAAGGATGTCAACTCATTTCGTGGGATTTCTAAATATCTTGACTAATTTTAAACGATTACTTCGGTTTTCAAGAGATTAAAAATATTTCCTCGGATTTCAAGAAATTTCAAGGTATTTTAGTGAATTTTTACGTTTTTCAAATATGTCAAGAAATTTAAAAGAAGTTTGTAAGATTTTCAAATATTTCAAGGAATGTCACAAGACTTAAGAATTTTATTAAATTACCAAAGATTTCAAGAGATTTTAAAGATTTCTATGGATTTTAACATTTTTTCTAGAGAAATCTTATGAATAAGTTTAATTCAATTTATATTCAAGGAGACCTCTAATTATTTGGAAGATTTCAAGGATTTTACAACTTTCAATGGATTTCAAGAGATTTCAAATATTTCAATAGATTTAAAAATATTTCCAGAGGTAACAAGGGATTTCAAGAGATTCCAAAAAGTTTTCATGTGGATTAAAATAAAATTTTAAGAGACTTTAAAGATATCAAGGGAATTCACATATTTTTGCTGTGTTAAGTTTATTTGTGAAGAATCACTATTTTCTGTAATTTCATACGAGATTACGATTGGTCTAAAATAAATCCTTCCTTTGTAGTTTCTGAACTTTTTACATTAATTCCTGCAATATTTATCTATTATTTATTCAAATGCAGATTATCCTATTATTGTTTTCCATATAATGATTTTCTATAATGAATTTCCCATAATCTTGCAATATAGTGTACAACAATAATCCGAGCAATTAACCCCTAGTTCGTTCAATGGATCAGAACCTTTTGAATGAGATTTAAGCCAACAAAACATGATAAATCCATGTTTTGAAGAAAAAAAAATTAGTTACGTACGGTTTTAGCATTTTCAAGACTCGATGAACATGACTATTGCGACCCTTAGTTCACAAAAAAAATTCTGTCTCATCAAAATCTCGCTTTAAAAGTGTAACCTTCACAATACATCAATTGAAATTCGTGTATTTTGTCCTACAGTGTTCAATATGCAATAAAAACTGCATAAATCCAAGGTATTATGTTTAATGATTCGTTAATATTGAATAGCCTATTAGATGGTTTCCTCTATATAATCCTATTTGAATCTTTTTCCTATATCTGGTTTCTCTAAGATTCAGCATTTTTCTAATTATTGACAAATCATCTCGAATGGATTTATCATGTTTTGTTCGCTTACTCCTCAAATTTTCTTTTGTAATTAAAATGGTTGTATTTTTAAACTTCAAATCTTGAAACTTACTTCAACCAACTGTCCTTCCAAGTGCTATTCGGGAAAAATGTAAGAATTCCCTCGAGAGACAACACGAACGTGGCGTTTTGATGATCAATCAATTCCGATATGTACAGGTTAATCAATGTTTCGCTGTGTGAAACTGCTATGAAAACTCGATTGTGAGACACATCAGCAATGTGATAATCTCGGGAAGGTAAGCCTTTATCGAATTGTGCTTTAACAAAATCCTGGCCTTTGTATGAGACATACAGTTCCAAATTAGGCTTTCCATCTGTAGATTCTCCAGCCTAAAAACATTCAAAGATACATTCACATTTGAAAAATTCGAATGTGCAGGTACATGGTGGATGAAGAACCTAAAGAAAATTGTCGCACCTTCCATGGTTTTTTCGTAGCAAACATGTAGTCTCCTCTAATTTGGAAATCTTCAACACCTGTGATGACTCGTGCATAATTTCGGGCAGTCCAATGATTTACTGTACCCAAATTTATCACTGTATTGCGACCCATGGCTTCTGCGCGCTCAATTATTAACGATTTTGGTCGTTCAGATGTCCAGTAAAAAGCCTTCACAAATTCGTGAACCACCGTCCAGGTTTTTCCCATATCCATCGTCAGCCATAGCTATAAAAATGGCAATGCATTAAAAAATATTAAAATCATAAAAAATTTAGATAAATATTCTCATTCGGCGAGAGTTAATTTACCTTGCGTTTTGGATCAACTTTATCCAATACCAAGAAATAGTAGTGTTCCTCATCAAAGGAAATTTCGCTTGGAGTAAATCGCACAGGAACTCTTGTAATGTTACGCCCAGAATCTCGAGTAATAAAAATCAACTTATTTGCACTATCCGCAAAAACGCACTATAACAAAAGAGAATGGGTGAGATAAACTTCAAGTTTTAAGTGTACTCAGTGCTGCCACAGACTAATGTACTTGAAAAAAGTGACTAATTTCAGCTAAAAATTGACTACTGTGCACACAAAAATAGGCATGTAATGTCAATAGAAACACTTATCTACTCAAAAATTTCGATTCCTTTACACATTTAATTTATTGGCTTGCATCTACAAAATTAGATGAATTTCTATTGCTGAATTCGGAGGTGAAAACCAAGGTCATAATGGCTAGAATAAATTTTATAAGTAATGTTCAGACAAATGGTTATTTATTATATTACAAGCTAAATAAACATTTGACAGCCAACTGCTGTATTTATATTTTGACGCTTTACAATAGGAACCAGAAAGCCAGAAAATTAGAAAATTATGTTTAAATTTTATTATTGCAGACTTCATAGCCTGAAATGCTCTTAAAACTGTGTAAATAGGACGACTTTCTACGAAAATATGGGAATAATAGGGAATTATATTCTTTTTAATGAAATTAATGTACATACCACATTGAATTCAACACAAAACTCTTTAAATTCCTAACCTTTCAAGAAAATATATTGCAGTTTCAAAAAAATAGATGAACTTTTAACAAAAAAGATTAAGTTTCAACCAAGAACATTAATTTTCTACTAAAACAGACGAATTTTCGACAAAATATATGAATTCCTAAACAAATAATTGAATTTTCTATTGAAAGATATAGACTTTCAACCAAAAATGGAAGTCAAATTTACAGTAAAAATCATTAATTTAAAAAAAGTTTTCCACAAAATAGTTGAATTTTCAACCAAATAGATTCATTTTCAATAAAAACAATAAATCTTCAACCAAAAAATATAAATATTTTTTAACAAAGTTTTAATAGCATTCAGACAAGTAGTAGAATCCTCAACCAAAATAGATTAATTTTCTACCAAAAGAAATAAATTTTCATCAAAAGAGTTAAGTTTTTAGGCTAAAAAGTAGAATTTTTTCGAAAACATTTTACTTGTAATCCTGGTGAGATGAATTTTCAACAAAAGAGGTCATTCTCCACCAATAAAACCGAATTTTCAACTAAAAAGATGATTTTTCTAACAAAAAGATGAATTTTCTACTATAAGAGACGCTTTTTTGATAGGTAAATTGAGTTTTCAATCAAAAAAGTTCATTGTCAATACAAAAAATTATTTTATAGCCAAATAACTAAATTTTCAACGGATTTCTTTACATTTAGATCCAAACAGTTGCACTTTCAAGCAAGACGAATTTTTCACAACAAAATTTAATTTTTAATCAAATAGTCGAAATTTGGAACAAAAAATATTAAACTGCAACCAAAAATAGTTGCATTTCAATCAAAACAGTTTAATTTTCAAGCCAAAAAGACGAACTTTTGAGAAAAAAGTTAAATTTTCGACAAAAAAGACGAATTTTCAAGAAAACAGTTCAATTTTCGACCAAAAAATGACTTTTCAACAAAATAGTTAAATTTTCAATAAAATAATTAAATTATTATACAAAAATATGAATACTCAACCAAAAATATAATAGTAGGATTTTCAACCAAAAAGAATTAACTTTCAACCACAAATAGTTGGATTCTCTTGTTGGTTTCTGTTAACTCAGTTCGCATTAAATAAAAAAGGAAAAAAAGAAAAATGAGAAAGTTTCTTTAAAATAGGGGAAAAAGAGGAATTCTTCAAAAAGAGGGTAATAGGAGGAGTGTGAAGTCTGATACTGAACAGCTTCTTCATAAGATAGATTACCATAGATTCCATACATAATTAAATTTTTGTATGTAAAATCTAAAATGATATGGATTAAAGTGACTAAAGTGGCCTTTTCCTTTTAAAACAGTGATTATACTGACTTTTTCTTTTAAAAAAAAAGACTAAAATGCGCCTTGGAAAAAAAAGTAACTAAAAGTGACTGGGTGGCAGCCCTGAGTATGTTACTCCTAATAGGTGAACTAAATTATTTTATGAGGTCAATTATAAACATAAAGGTCTGCTTACAAACTCGTTGAATGTTGGATGATTATAAAATTTATCCAAACTGGCATAAGTAGCATTTTGGTCGTCGGATGTTTTGAATTTTTCAGTCTTGTTGTCGAAACTATCGCCATAATCGTAACTTATGTAAACAGCACTTGGATGACTTGTTGTAGAATTTTTAGCGCTTTTATTTGATTGTGACATACTGTCTCGTGCGAGACATATTATAATACTAGATCCTTCGCCGACCCAATGGACCATCAACTGCTGATGAGAATCATTAAGTTGATTTACCTAAAATCAAAATAAATATCATGTGTTTATTATCAAATTCAAGAGCATATTAAACTTTTAAAAAATGTAACAACTCGAATTAGAAGGTAGAAATTACGAAATGTTGGGTAACGTTTCTATAAAAATAGGAGAATTTTTTAGAATGCAAAAATGGAAGATGAAAGAAGAATAATCAAATAAAACTTTTTCAGACTAAATAATTTATTTAGAAAACTGAATAAGTTAAAAAACCAGTATCTAAAAAATTTTACAATTATATAAATAAAAACATTTTTTAAAAATCTCCGTATTAATTTTTTTTTTTAATTAACTAAGATTCCAGTGATCCTTGGTTATAATTTTAATAGTGTTAAAAAAATATGTGAAAAGTAACATTTAATGATAAAACCCACTTATTTTTAGCATTTTGTAATAACGAATAGAAATTAAATTCATTCAAATTAAAGAAAAAGCAAGAAAATTGGCATCACAATTACTGGGACGTTTACCTTAAATAATACATTACAAATTTGTAAAACTTCGTAAATAATAAAACTGAAAACTCCCTAATTTTGACGATACCATTACTAAAGTGAATTTAATTTTTTTTTAACTAAGTAACTATGCAAAAATAAATGAATAAATACATTACCAATTAAGAATGTTTCGAATTAAAGCAATTTAATCACACCAGGGACGTTTCCTAAAAAAGTATAAAAGGAACAGAAGGAGAAAACGTCCCGGTGTAGCCAAATTTTTTTTTAATTGGGAACATTTTTGCTTGGCAATATGTATATTTATTTTATTAATGTTTTTTTTTATTTTTTCTTCCACAATGGTATCGTCAAAATTTGTGACTTTTTAGCTGTATTATTTACAAAGTTTTTCAACTTTTTAAATAATTTGATCTCATCATAGAGGAAGCTTTGTAATGGTAACAATTTCGAAAATTTGTGGTTGATTCTGAACCAATCTATTCAGATTATTACCTTTTCCTAATAGGAAAAGAAACAATAAAAAATGTGTAAATTTCTAAGATTGCTAATATTGAGAACATTTTTATAACAAAAATTTGAATAAAAAGATTTGACATCAAAATGAAATCTACTTTTTTTATGAATAATTTAAAGCAAAGAAATCAGAGCATAAAAAGATTTACAATTCAAAACTTTTTCTCCCTCTTTTTTCCTTTGTTATTTATTTGTCTCTAATGAGCCGAAAAAGAGGTTGTTTTTGTAAGTCTATTTTTGAATTGTAAATCTTTTTATGCTCTGATTTCTTTGCATTAAATTATTCACAAGAAAGTAGATTTCTAATACAATGTTTTACGCAATTGTCCGTGTCTCATTCAGAAATATTGCGAAAAAAGTGTAAATAATAACAGCTTCTTGGGTTTATATTCTATAGCATATGATAGATTTTTTACAAAACCACTCAATTTTTTTTTGTTTCTGGCCAAGATCTGAACTTAGAACAAATAATTTGTAATAATTTAGAATTTTAAAATCGTTTATCAATCCACTGTTCAAGTTTAAGAAATTTTTAAACGTTTAAAACTTATTTCTTCTAAATTCAAACTTCTAATTACCGATAATTACCGAACTATAATGTTTTTCTCATCTAAGTGGCAGCCTGGAAATATCCAGTCTTTCATTTTGGGTTTCAATTGAATTTTTCGGAAATTTTCAAGATTACCATTAATAAAATTTTTGTCCCATTTAAGACTAAATTTTTGTCTGAATTATTTTTAATTCTCTTGGAAAAAGTTCCATGAAGATGGGGAAACCCTTTACGTTCAGCGGAATTGCCTCTGAGTCACTCGCATCTAAATCATTTTTTGCGAGTGGAAGTGTTTTTTTTTCGTGATTTATCTGTTGTAAGATAACTTTCCCTGAATTCTACGTTTAATTTTTAGCGTGGCATTTATATTATTCTATTTTGAGCAATACTTTCACAATTTTGCATCCATGGTGTTAAATCTTTTGACTTGCAATGGAAAGACATTCAAAGTTGGATTCCAGCAATTCGGTTTTTACTATTGGATTCTTAATTTAGATAGTTCAAAGTGATAAAGAACATTTTTTTAAATTTCAGAATACAAAAATGACAGAGGTGGGGGAGAACTTTTTGTTAAACATTAATATTTTGTGAAAATAAATCTGTTGAGTTCAATTTTGCTGAAATATCTAACAGATTGCGCATCTTCAGGAAAAAGTATGTTTAAGATGTGAACAAAAGTTTTCACATTGTTTATAACAAATCGTTATAAACCATTTTTTTTATACTTACAGCTGCCAAAAAAATCTTACTTGAAATGGTGTTTGTTTCTTTAGCTATTAAAAAGTTTTATTACCAAAAAAAAAGATTTAATCAATAAGTTGAAAAAGGGATACTTCTCAACAGATAGTCGTAAAGTATGAGCAAAAACGGATATTTAATGGGTGTGGTTTTTTTTTAGAAAATCTGTTAGTCGTAGTAAGACTAGTATAAAAATGGAGTCAATTCCTCCAACAGTTTTTTGTGTGTAAATAAACGTCAAAGTTCAAATACGTGTCGCTCACTTTTCTCTAAAAACAACATATTACGTCGCTGCGTAATTCCGCGAGAGATGTAAAACCAACCTGATTTGAAATGGATTCGATCCAAAGATATAATTTATTGTATCCAGTGTTTATTTACGTTTAATTTATTCAAAACTGTTCAGTGATTCTTAATTGTATTGCAAACAAGTTTTAAATACAAGAATTTTAATCAGTACCTAAATTAAGTAATTTCCATTTTTTTGTGACTAAATTTTTTTTTAAATATTAAATGCCACATAAAAATATTGTTTTATTTATTTATATACACACACTTTATCTCCTTATTTAGAAAAAGTCTATTATGTTTTTGAAAATAATACAAAATATGGCGTAGTTCTGCGAAATTGTTTATAAAATTGGTTTAAATAATTTTTTTTTTTTGCAACAAATATATTGCACACAGGACTTTGGAAAAGTTGTAATTAATATCCACCTTCCTCAGGGGTTATGCCAAACTTTTTAGATTTTTTTGGCAGCTGTAAGTGTAGACATCTTAAACATACTTTTTCTTGAAGATGCACAATCTGTTAGATATTTCACCAAAATTGAACTCAACAGATTTTTTTTTAGGAAATATGAATGTTTAAAAAAAGTGCTCCCCTACCCCTCTGCCATTTTTGGATTCTGAAATTTAAAAAAATATGTTATTTTAATACTTTGAACTATATAATTTAAGAATCCAATAGAAAAAATCCGATCACGATTTTTTTCGCAACAATGAAAATTCATCATAGCTTTGTCCTTCAAAAAAAGCACACTGTTAATTAACAAATTCATATCTCGTAAACTATTTGTCGTAGGATATTCTCTAAGGGCTCATTTTGAGCAACAAAGTGCTATACACATTGTTTACTTATCTCTTGATCGAAGGTAACAATCCAAGCGAATGTTTCAAGAAAACGTTGCGATTTCACGTTTTTTTGTTAATAACAAAAAATGTATTAGGAATTCAGCCTCGAACTTTTCAGGTCTTCAAAAGGACGCCCATTCAAACATTTTAAAATAAACTTCTCCGTGCCTCTAATTTCTTTCTAGCAGAAATCCTGATTTTATTATAATATTATTCATTTTCCTAATTAGCTTTTCGATATCAGCCGATCAAATCGTCTCATTCATCTCGAACTGTAAGTCAACGATCCGTAATGTAACATTTTATTTTGAATTTAAACACAAACTCAAATAATGTTTACATGAAAAATATTATTTTTCAAAAATAAATAAATTCAATGTTACTGATCAAATAAATGGTTCAAAGCCACAGTAATGTTGAGTGTTGAAGTAAAATACAAACAGTTGCAATACAAAATTTAAATGTTTTATTTATATTTGCAAGAACTGAATTATTTAAACCTAAAGTTACATAGCATGTTGATCACTTGCTAAGAAATTTCAGAGTTTTTTAACTAGATATTCTTAAAGTACTTAATAGAAAAAAGTATGTTTCCAAAAACTCCCCCCATTTTTCGGGACGACTAGATGCAGACATCCAAAAATCACAATTTGGCTCATTAGAGACATGAAGCCTTTTTGTATAATTTTGTTACACAAGATAATTTTGCTAGAGATTATGATTCTAAAGATTTGTCTAACTATTTATTACACAGAGACATTTAGCTGAGAACAATTTTTCCAAAATAAATCTTGTCTGAATTAATCGAAACTGCATCTGATGTTATTATTTCTAATGATTATTAACTCAGATGACCCTTTTCCTTCCGACCCAAATCCTGAACTGGTATGGAGAGGAAAACGACTTTGTATTTACTTATGTTGTCACAACAAAAACGGTTGGACTTTTCACAACTTGTTGGACATTTATAAATGTCATAAATTTTTTGTTTTCTTTCGAACAATATGGTTCCATTCAATATTATAAAAATGAAAATAATTGAATAATTTTTTTTAAGTTTTAATTTTTACACTTCTAAAACATGTTTAGTTGAAATTTATTCGAAACAAATTAATTACCAAATTTACGAACATCCGTATTTTTGTTATATTCCAATTCAAAGGATTCGAAGATTAATTTTTTTTATTTCAAAATTGTCAACGTAATATAGTTTTTAATCAATCAATTTAGATTCTTCTCAAAGTTGAGTTTCCCAAATAAGCATAAGGGCTTGTCAATTTATCATTAACGTGGCGAATATAAAATTTTGCATTAAAAGTTGCTACAATCAAGTAGGAAAATTAAAACTTCTCAAACATATTTTTAGAAAGTTATGTAATAAAGTTTAAAACATGCAGTTTTAAGAATGCAGAGTAAATAGATACTCAGAAATGTATTTTGACTGCCTTGCATTTCGCGCATGAGTTTCTTCCAAGACTGTCTACTTAACTTTTGGGTTTCCCTACTCATTTTTATGACGGTAAAAGCCAAAGGGTTAAGCTGATATTTCCAGAAAGTTAACTCAGTCAATTTTTTTCCATTCAAGTTTCTTTTAATTGTGTTACATATATTAAATTTACACCCGTTTTTATTTTAAAATTTGCCGTTTAAAAATTTAAAAATTCCCTATAATTAATTCAAAAGCTGAAAGTGTAATTATAAAGCACAATAAAACATTGAGCAATGAAATTTTATTTGGAGTATTTTTTTATCGCACAACTATAAAAGGCTAATCTTTATATTTGCTACTGACTTCAACATTAGTGAAGTGAATCATACTTCCTTTGTGTAAACTTGAATGTGTAGGCACGTCTGTATTTAGACACAATAATGTGTCATTTGAGAGTACCTACATATAGGTACTCCAGCCGGATGACTAATTTTCATATGATATAACTTATTGCTGATAAAGTGATAATACATACTTGCTGAATCGTATGAAGGTTCTAAGAAATTTATCTTGAAGTAAAGAAATCTTTCATATTAATTACGTATTATAATTGAACTGCCGGAAGAAATAGCAAGAAACGTGGTATAATAGCTATTCAATTAGACAATGACTGTCTGCAATCTGCGTTGACTATAAATAAAGGACAATTCAATCAATGTCGAGATAATTCATAGTGACTTGAATTTTGGATACATAACAGATTTCAAAGAAAACAATATTGTTTTTCAAATATCAATTTCAATTGCAATATTGTAGGTAAATGTAAATAAGAAAATAAGTAGTTGTTGACCTAAAACTCAAGTTTGAAAAACCGTAAAATTATCTTTTACCTTGGGAAAATATTTAAATAATATTACATTAAATTCACGACAACTAGCAATGAATACACGCTCGAGAAGCGTGCGTTTACGTTTCTGCTTTTTTTCCTTACAATAAAAATATAAACAATTTAAGAATGCATTATTGGTCAATTTTTTTAAATAATAATGCATTATATCCAATATTTTGTTTCAAATGAATGTTGATTTCTTGTATCCTTAATCTTTGAATCGATAAATGTTCGAAACTACATTCAGAAAAATGATTGCATGAAACAAATTATTCCGTTGATATAGGGCCAAACAAATGTTATTGAATTAAACCATTATTTGTTTCAAATAAAATTTATTTGATTCAAACACACGATTATTTATCTCAAAAATATTTTATTCGAATCAAGAAAATTCTATGTTTGATATAGGGAAAAACAAATGTTTAATTGATTCAAGCAAAAAAATTTCAGAGTGTAGAAGAACTAATAGGTTTAAAAAAGGTTTGAAACAATAATTAACAATTTCAAACCGAAAGCTTTTGAAATTTAAGAAAATAAATATATTGAACGATATTAAATTGAAAACGTTACAAATATTATACAATTTTAGATTAGGTAAAATTGTGAAAGAAGGCAATATTTCGAATGGAACGAAAAGGAATTAAACTTGTATCATTTATAAATAAATGCGTTTACATTTAAATAATTCGGAATTGAAAGTGTTTGAAATTGAAAAAATTTCAATCGAAAGCTCTCAAAATTAAAAACTTGTGGTTTACAGTTTTGAAAATTGGACAATTTCATTAGAAAGAAGCTGAAATTGTATCATTTTACATTCAAAACGTCCTCACTTTTAATTAAGGAATCTGGAAACTGAATGATTTCAGGTTAAAATTTCGAAAATAGGAGAATTTAAAGGCAATAAAAAAGGAATATTTTCAATTAGAATTTTTAAAATCAAGTCATTTAAAATTCAACGGAATTGAAATTGTATTGTTTCTAATTAAAAGCGTTCAAAATTGAAAATGTTCAATTTAAGTAATTTTGTTATTTGAAACGATTAAAATTTGACAATTTAAAAACTAAATTGAATGTTTCAAAGACAGAGCTTCTGAAATTCTAGAATTTTAAATTGTTTTTGCATAAAAAAAATGATTATTCAACATTAGGATTGATTAGACATTTTTTCTAAGATCAGAAAATAAGTTCACCGTCATTTTCAATGTTCAAAATGAAAAAAAAACTTTGAATTATAAACCTTTAAAAGTGAATGATTCTATAAAACGTTCAAAATAAGAATTAATGTTAAATGGTAAACCATCAAAAATGAAAACATTTTTGCTACGGAACGTTGACAAGCGAATCTGAAGTTCATTTAAAGCTGAAAAAATGTTTAGTCATCAAGAAATCTGATATTAAAACTTTATTGTACTGAAACTCTTTATAATTTCAATGATTTCAAGTAAATTTAAATCGTTCAAAAATTAAATATTTTCCAATTCTTAATTATACTTTTCAAAATTCTACCATTTAAATTTTAATTACAAAATTAAAACTTATGAAAGGGAAAAATGAAAAATTTAGCGTTCAATATAAAAATTCAGAACTCTAAAATTGTTTAGTTTAGAATTACATATTATTCATTCTTAAAATTTTCCAGCTTCAAATGTTTAAATTTGCACAATTTGAAGCCTTTTAATTCACATTTTTTTTATTAAAGTGAAGTTAGGAATGTTAAATATTTTGGAAAATTTGCAAATAAGAAATATTTAAATTTTCGATGCCTTCTTCTAAAATCTTCTCATTTTTAAGGCTTGAATTTGCGAAATTATTGTCTTAATTTTTCATTGTTTTTGAATTTATTCTGAAGAAATTTATTTTTAAATTGTTCATTGCAAATCCGTTAAACTGAAAATTGTGCAACTCTCAAGTATTTCAATTTCATGTGGACAAAGTGAATGAATGAATTGGAAGATTATTATTGTTAAATGCAAATCCGCCCCTTTTATTAAAAGATTTGCATTAATTAAAAATTAATTTTCAGTGTCAATTGCTAGCTGTTTACTGTTTTTTGTTTTTCAATCCTTTGTCTAAAAATGCAATAAATTTAGCAGAGGAATTTTTTAAAGAGAAGGTTGGTCTGATGACACTGACATATTTTATCAGTCCGTTATCACAGCTGCTTTACCTCCAAGCCGCCGACGTTTATTTTTTGCGTATTTGTGTATTTTCCTATCACTTGCATGTAAATGTGGTAATTACTCATAGACAATACAACCATAATTAACTTACATTTCTTTTATGTTAAAAGATCGAAAAAAATTGATAACATGTTTTACGGTTGTCAGAAAGTGAACTAATTTTGAGAACGTTCCAGATGTTCTGCGAGTGTAAAAGACGTTTACTGCCAAGATATGCTGATTTTTATATAGAAACTCAAGTGACGACTTATATTTCTTTGAACTACTTTCGGTACTTTAATCATACGGTATTTCACAGAATAACTTTCTTACCCGTTACTTGCTGGTGGTATTTTTACTATTTCTGCAAAGGTAAATTCTCCCAACATTATTTCAGTTTCAGAAAAGTAACAAATATTTTAGAAAATAAAATTTGTATTTTATATTTATTTGAGAAAGTATCTCTATATGTATTTAAGGTTCGCCAAAACAACAACATTTAATTTAAGCAGATTAACGAATAAATTATAAGTGAGTAGGTTTTCTTTTTCTTTTTTGAAATTTGTATCGCAAGCAATTAAAATAAAATTATCTTAATAAGACTACCTGACTTCCGTTGACAGAAGTGAAATCTCTGGATAGACCATTTCAGCTTCAACATCCTGAATATGGCCTTATATCAATCCTCTGAGCAATCAAGGATGTTGCAAATGAGATAAGATATGTTACGATTTTCGTAGACTTTATCTCACATATAAAACTGAAGGTTAATTTTTTGTTTATAACAAGAAAGAGTCTATACGTATGAAAAACATCTGGCTATCTGTATCGAAATTTCGGTACAAACGGTCCCATTTCCAGCTCTATTTGTATCGAAGAAATCCGGCTATTTGTACGGAAATTTCGGCACCGGTAGCCACAGTTATAACAAATTGGGGTGTCTAGTGCTCAGGCAATTTCAAATTCCCGAATACACTTTCCCCCCCGACAAATTTAAAAATGCCTTTTTATAATTTTTCCCAAATCAACGTACAAAAATTGAAAATTTATCATAATATATACGTATAGAACATTTATGTCATTAAGAAAATAATTATTTATCACAGACTGAAGCGATATATATTAATCGAAACTACATTGTCGGAATTCTCTATAAAATGAGCCAGGATGAAGTAATTTTGTCAATTTTTTAGAAAAGATATTGCAAAGTAGTGCAAATTTCAATGTTTTCTTAAAATTTAAATAAAATCTAATATATTAAACATTTTGTAATGTCCTCGGAACCATTTTAAAGGTAAATTTCTAAAAAATCGCACAAGTTATCACCATTATTGTGAACATTTTCACTGCATCATGCAAAATGTTTAAAGCTAAAACAAAAATGGTGGAAAAATGTTAATATTTTTTTGCTGGAAGAAATCTTTTTTTAAATCATAAGAAATAATTAATCATGAGGTTCCTATCAAATTTATTTAAATTATTTATTATTATTTTCCTAAAGATGAGATGTCTTCGAATGTTTCCAACTTTTTTGTATCATCTTTTTAAAATGTTTATAATATTAAACTTTATTTAAATTTAAAAAAACCTTCAAATTTGCTCTATTTTTACATATATTTTCTTAAATAATTGACAAAATGCATTCTACTTGGCTTCTTTTATAGTGAATTTCGATAGATTGCAACCTATTTAAGAGAAAATATGTTATCCCTCATAGCATTTATATTAAAAGAACCCAAGCAATCATCGAAAAACTTTTATGGTATCATGAACGATAGGTCAAGAACTCAGATTTTCCTCTCTCTCTGATTCTCGACTAAATAATAAAAAGAAGATAAAGTAGAAAGCAAGTAGATTTTTCGATAGAAGAAAAAAATTCCTGAAGTTTTCTCGGACAACTAGACACCCTGCAATTACTGAAATGAATTTTTTCAATGGAAATTTGTCATGAAAAAACTTGTTTCTCTTCATGAAAAGCTAAATTAATATTAATTCTTTTTATCATAACTTAATTTTTACATTTAATTCGTAATTGTTATAAATTCGACTATTATATATTATAGAAAAGGAGAATTTTGGTGATGAAAGGCCTTTTCAAATTGTATGATGGTCCGAATTAAGAGATTAAACATTAAAGGGATGTGCCGCGGTAAAAATAGGGGCCTCGTTCACAGAGATCAAGAGGGAACTTCCCCTCTTCTTTCAAATTACGCGGTTCCGACAAGATTCTAAATTTGATTTCGCTGTACAACTACATACACATGTTTAGCTATTTTTTTAGATATGAGAGGATCTATAATCTGAATTATTAATTAATATTTATAAGAAATTCTCCAAAAAATTAACCACAAATAATATATAAGTACTTTAAAAAAAACAGTATAAAATCTTAAGAGAGATTGTGATGAGAAGGGAATTCTTCCATTTTCGTTTACCTAGTAAATTCCTGAATTTTAATTCTATTTCCTTATCACAACGCCTTTTACTATTATTTAAATTTATTCCTCAGATGTTCGAGTTGTAAATCATTGAAACATTCTTTAAAAAGAAGTCTTAAAATTTGTTTAATTACAAATGAATATCTTTCTTTAGCAGAACTTAGAAACGTTTAAATCGCAATTCAATCAGGAAAGCGAAAAAACGTTCTGCAAAATATAAATCACCATTTTAAGATAAAACAAAAGTCCACTCTCAAGCGGAAGTGTAGCTTAATTAATGCTACAAAAGTTTAATCAGAAAATGTTATCCATTTTGGAGGAGGCTCGGCTTGCGATAAAAAATGTAATCTTCAGTTTAAATAAAAAATTACTCCCGAGATACAGAGTTTTTTAATAAGAGTATGAAAGTTTTAAGTAAAAAAACTCAGCAATTCCGAGTAAATCGTCCAAGAATTTTGAGGCTACAATTTCAAAGGTTTTTAAAATGGGTTTGGACAGAGATTTAAAATCGAGTTTTTAATTTTTCACAAAAATAAACACTCTCTTCAGAGATATAGTAATATTTTTTTGAACAAACGATAATATGTCATGAAATATCAATGCTGAACAGAAGAAAAAAATGATTAATGGGCTGAAATACTACGCTAGCAGTTTAACTAAAATTCTTTTTTATTACTACATATTTAAAAAAATGTGAATTCGAACAAATCTTTTTATCAGAACGTGTATTTAATTTGTTAAGAATTTTTTATACAATAAGCCACCCTTCATTTGTACCTTGTCAAGAACTTATTTAGGGTGATTACCAAAAAGTTTATTCAGGGTGATTACCAAAAGTTGACCATTTTAGACAATGAGATTTTCGAAAATAAATTTTTTTCAAAGAGCCGTAAATATTTTTTAAATTAAGGTTTACCCAAGAAATGTATTTCTGATGCGACTATGATAACAAACATTTTAAAATATGGGAAAAATTACCATTTTCTAGATTTATTTGACTTTGACTTCAGAGTTTCAAAACATCGTCTCATTTTATAGTATGATAAATTAATATGGAACGTTACCGTACATTTTATAAAAAATATTATCCAAAAATAGTCATAATTATTAACAGTTATTTGGAGTGAACGTTGATGAGTCGACACCAACATCTTCGTAAGTATAAAATTAACAATTTTAGCCCGCATTATGAATAGTTAAAATAATAATTTTCGAGTTTTAACCTAAAATAGCAATACCAGACGAAAAACCGGTGGGATCCTTAACTCTAAAATATTGAATTCTATTTTTGATTTTTATCTGTTACAACTAAATATAAGTGATATCTGTGAATTTGAAATATTAAAAAATGGTGTTAATATTATTTAGCAACTTTTC
Organism: Andricus grossulariae; assembly: GCA_011634705.1. Classification (NCBI taxonomy): domain Eukaryota; kingdom Metazoa; phylum Arthropoda; class Insecta; order Hymenoptera; family Cynipidae; genus Andricus; species Andricus grossulariae. The sequence goes on from JAABKJ010002766.1 coordinate 22,025, forward strand.
ATTTTAAATTTGTAGTTTGGGAAAAGTGCGTGCCACGATATTGTGCATACTTTCTTATTTATCATTTCTTAACTATACTGAGATAATTTTAGAAAAAAGTTATTATTTAAAGGAAAAGTAGAAAATCACTAGGACAGTGGTCAACTTTCTGGCAATCACCTTTTAACTGTCTTTCACTTATTTTTGTATTTCCTTTGTTTACAATATTTAAAAAAAATAATGAACATGGTTATCTTTCAAGGAAAATAAAAAAATAATCACTGTGGGAAAACAGTAATGTGACGATAAGAACTCTGAAAATAACAATAGAACAATACCCTGTAAAAAAACTGGTACGGAAACTCCAGTCTAAATGTTACATTTTCGCACCTGAAATTGTATACTTTGGCACTGATAAGAAATTGTTTCTCATTTTTGTATTAAACCTTTGAATTTAAATACATTTCACTCTTTAGAATGGATTTTATTATTGTTTATCTTTCCACAAAAGCAAGTAAATACTGATTATATTGTAAGATTTTAGTAAGAATCTATAAATAATTCAATACAATATCGGTTGTTATTAATCAGCAATGCTTATCTTTATCAGAATTAAAGAACATTTCCATTGCAGAATGACAAAGAGATTATAAAAATACAAACGAGCTGATAATATTGTACCTACAGAGAAGAACGTTTATAACTTCTTTGTTTGTAATGTTGCTTTTACTTCTTTGCTAACAAAAATTTAAAAATAGTTAACAAAACGTTATTACTCGGCAAGAAATATCAAATTACTGACATGGGGGAAAATATAGTCAATATTGCGCGATATTACTCCAATAAAGAAAAATTAAGGTGCCATATTTTTGGAGAATATCCTCGGAAAATTTAATTACGTGTGAAAATAAATTAGGAGCCGTGTCCATGCTTGAAAAAAGGACCTATAAAGGCGGTTAGTGACCTCAACACGGCAATAACAAACGGGTATGTCACGACGCAGCTTCCGTCAAATTGACTTGATTTATACCCGCACGGAGCTCAATACGATAATTACTCCAATCCCCGTTCTCGTTTGCACCGCATTGAGCTTCGCAAATGCAAATACTTTGTCCTAATATCTACGATTACCGAATTAATGTCGACAATAAGAAGGATAACTAAGGAAAATAACTGGCAAAAACATTTGGAGTGGGATAAAAATACAAATAGTATTCCGGCGGAATAGTGCGATTGGTGAAAGTTCTAGACTTGTAGACGCACTGTTCGATAACCTCGGATTAAGCTTTAATCAGCAATATGATAAGATGCTCACCTTGGCGACGATTTTTGATTCGTTCGACGTAGTAGCATCCGTAGCATCCCTACGTTTTCTCGTAAATGACGTTTCATCGTCATCGTGAATTTCATCATTTCTCTCGATAATGACCGATTTTTTAATTCGCGTATTTTCAGCGTCCTCAGATATATGTAAAGATGTCGCTCTATCACCAAATCTTTCACCGCAATTACAATTTATTAAAAGAAATAGGTAAAAAATCAAGGAGAAGCAACAAACAGCCGATGTCACCCGGTCGGCCATCTTGTCCAGACTGATTTCTTTACATTTCTTTATTCAGCAAACGCGCAGCAAAACACAGACACGCGACTCGAGAAATCTATCTGCGCAGCCTGTTTGCGCAGAATTCGCGGCTAATTTCGAGGCGGGAAATTCCGAATTTTTAAGAAACAACAGAAGTTATTAATAATGCTTCAGCAGTTCAGCAAACATAAAGTTTTCATTAATTCTTGGAAGTTCAATTTAATAGTTGATCGTAAATAATTTTACTTTAATTGTATATTATCCAATTCTAATATTAACGGGGCATTCAAATTTTTCGGAGACAAGCACCCTCTGGGGGCAATTTGCTAGTTCACAATGACGGACTAATTTTTATGGGAGCCCGACACTGAAATTTAAAACAATGTAATTTTCTTGGCAAAACGAAAGTATATTATTTTTATTTGCTGCACAATTAAGCTACAAAAATAAAATTAGCTCGCAACTTATTATTACGTTAGATTGTTGCAGAATGTAATCTTCAAAAACAAATTTTTTTAAACGTTTTAAATTTTCAATTGTTTTTCAATTCAATGAAAAAATTATATTAGTTTTAAATATTGTTTCATTTATGAAATAATTCTAATAATTTAATTTTTAACATTTTTAATTTAAAATTGCACCATTTCAAGGCTTTTAGATTTAAATTCCTAATATTCTAACATTTTATTTCAATAAAATTTAACCTTCAGGTACATGACTATACTGATGACGAACGTTAATACATGACTGGGTCAAAGTGACCCAGGTTAAAGTTTAATCGCTTATAACTTTTGTTGTAAAGCGTCAATTTTATTATTATTTTTTTAATCGACGCGTTAAAATATTTCATGAGATTACAAAAGATTCCATTGATTATAGAAAATTTATTATCGAGAATCGTTAAATAGAAAAAAAAGGATTATCAAAATAAAAATAAATAATACAATAATATTGAATGAAATAATGTAAAACGTAGAAAACTAGAAAGGAACACTTTATTTGAGACTGTTCATAATCTCACATATCAGTACACAAAAAATATCAATTTTACCCAAATAAATTTTACACAAGAAAAATCTGTGAATTTCCTTGATGTCTTCAAAATATATTTAAATTAAATTAAAATCCATACGAAAACCTTTTGGAATCTCTTGGAATCCCTCGATAGATTTGAAAATATTTTTAAGTCGATTTAAATATTTAAAATCTTCTAAAATCTGTTAAAATCTATTGAATTTTGTAAAATCCCCCAAAATCTTCAAAATAGTTGGATGTCCTATAAATCTTGATCTTATCTCCTTAAATTGTTGAAATTCGTAGAAATCCTTTGAAATAAAATTTAATTTATTCCTTAAATCATAAATCATTTGAAAATCCTTGGATATAAATTGAATTAAACTGATTCATTAAAGTTCGCTAAAAAAATGTTTAAATAACGAGAAATATTTGAAATCCCTTGAAATCCTTGGAAATTTAATAAAATCCTTGCATCTTTCTAAAATTCCTTAAAATACCCTTTAGAAGCCCCCGTAATCCCCTGAAATATTTGGAAAAAGTAAAAATCCATTTAAAAAAGAATATAAAATTATAAAATCCTTAAATGTTTGTAAAATTCCTCGAAATACCTTAAAATCCTTTGGAATCTTTGGAATCGCTAGAAATCCCTTGAAATTTAATTTAATTTTATTTATTTTCCAAAGCTCACTTGGAATCCCTTGAAATCTTTAGAAATCTTACAACATTTTTTTAAATCCCTAGACATTTTCTATATCTCTTGAAATCCCTTAAAATATCTTGAAATATTTGGAAAAAGTTAAAAATCCATTTCAAAAAGTATAAATCATTTAAAAGCCCTTGAGTATAATTTAATTTAAACCTACACATAAACATTCTCTTAAACATTCTCAATAAAATCCTCGAATCTTTGTAAAATTGCTTGAAATAACTCAAAATACCTCAAAATCCCTTGAAATCTTTGGAAATCCTACAAAATTCTTTAAAATCCCTTGGAATTTTGTGTATCTCTTGAAATCCTTTAAAATCTCTTAGAATCCCTTGAAATTGTTGAAAAAAGTAGAAATCCATTTAAAAAAGAATAAATCATTTGAAAACGCTAGAATATAATTTAAATTCAACTTATTCATTAATGTTCCCTGAAAAGAGATTTAATAAAATCCTTAAATCTTCTTAAAATTCTTTTTTGAAATACCTCAAAATCCATTGAAATCTTTGGTATCGCTAGAAATCCCTTGAAATTTAATTTAATTTAATTTTTTTCCAAAGCTCACTAGAAATCCCTTGAAATCTTTAGAAATCTTACAAAATTTTGTTAAATCCCTAGACATTTTCTATATCTCTTGAAATCCTTTAAAATCCCTCAAAATATCTTGAAATATTTGGAAAAAGTTAAAAATCGATTTCAAAAAGTATAAATCATTTAAGAGCCTTTGAGTATAATTTAATTTAAATCTACACATAAACATTCTCTTAAACATTCTCAATAAAATCTTCGAATCTTTGTAAAATTGCTTGAAATAACTAAAAATACCTCAAAATCCCTTGAAATCTTTGGAAATCCTACCAAATTCTTTAAAATCCCTTGGCATTTTGTGTATCTTGATATCCTTCAAAATTTCTCAGAATCCCTTGAAATATTTGGAAAAACTAGGAATCCATTTAAAAAAGAATAAATCATTTGAAAACGCTAGAATATAATTTAAATTCAACTTATTCATTGATGTTCCCTGAAAAGATATTTAATAAAATCCTTAAATCTTTGTAAAATTCTTTGAAATACCTTAAAATCCCTTGAAATCTTTGGAATCGCTAGAAATCCCTTGAAATTTAATTTAAGTTTATTTATTTTCCAAAGTTCCCTAGAAATACCTTGAAATCTTACAAAAATTTTTTAAATCCCTTGACATTTTCTATACCTCTTGAAATCCTTTAAAATCCCTTAAAATATCGTAAAATATTTGTAAAAAGTTAAAAATCCATTTCAAATAGTATAAATCATTTAAGAGCCCTTGAGTATAATTTAATTTAAACCTGTACATAAACATTCTCTTAAAACCCCTTTGAATTCTTAGAAATCTTTCAAATCCTTTGAAATCCTTGGTGATTTAATAAAATCTTAGAATATTTGTAAAATTCCTTTAAATACTTGAAAATCCTTTGAAATCTCTAGGAATCCCTTGAAATTTTATTTTATTTATTTGCCAAAGTTCACTAGAAATCCCTTGACATCCTTGGAAATCCAACAAATTCTTTGAAATCCCTTGACATATTTGAAAACCGTAAAAACTCTTGAAATATTTCGAAATTCCTTGAAATTTGTAGACATATTTTTAATCTCTTGAAAACGAATAAAATCTTTAACAATTAGTAGAAATATTTAGAAATCCCATAAAATCCGTTTGAATGAAGTCCCTCGAAATTTGTTTCAATCCTTTCCAATTCCTTAAAATCTCCTGATATGTTTGGAAGTCTTTAAAATTCTGTGCAATTTTTACGAAATTTGACGAAATTGCTTCAGGCCATGTGACGAGTGGGTCACGTGACCGGCTTCCTACCTTACCGACACTTTTTTTTATTTGTAAACTTATTTTCA
>JAABKJ010002767.1:0-27194 GCA_011634705.1 Andricus grossulariae
ACACATCACTACTTTACCACCGAGCAATTCACGCCTACCCCAAAAGGGAAACGGCTTAATGATATAATAATAATAATAATAACGTTGGAATTTCTCCTCTGCTGCATGCATGAGGCATTTTTTCCGGGATTTTTTCTCATGGTAAAATTTCAATTAAAGCACGTGAATTGCTTCTTAGACTTTGAGCGTTGAAATCGATTTCTGTAAAAATAATGCGCTTAAAATTAATGGATCATTACATCCAAAGTCATTGAATTAAATTTCTGTATTGCGAGGAGGTAATGCGTATCAAAAATAACACTTCCACCTTCATTATGTTTATCTACTAGTACCACATTCTGCTAGGACTACTTTGTTCTCATAAAAAATACTACTGAATTTTACATAACAAATATAAATTTCATAAAAATCGACTTGAAACTTTCCGAGATATCACATTTTCAAAAAAAAATTCAGTGACGTAACTCCTGAAATTTTTGAAGTTGAAAAAAAATATGTTACACCAATATCTCACTAAGCTAACACTATTATTTTCCCAAATTTCAAGGAAATCGCTCATATCGATAACAACTCTGAAATTTCTTTTTTCCTTCAGTTTTCAGAGTGAAATTTACAAAATGAAGAATTTATACTTTATTATCAAGAATTTTTCTCTCTATTTATCATTTATATTGTTTTCCTCCTTGGGTCTAACAGAAGCATATTTATTAATAAAATAAAGTAAAGATACTTTGAAGAAAAACACAATAATTTCACAATAAAAAGCGGTAAAATGTGCGAATACATGCAAAATGGATTTTTTTGGAGATGGTGACCCATAAGGACGTGCAAAAATCAAATGTATCTTCTTCGACCAATATTCACTTTAACAGGAAATTAGAAGTAGACTTCATGTATCCTAATTAGACTCACCTTTTGAAATAAAATTTTTCATGAAAGTGCTCTTTTCGCAATGTATGAAATTGGCACTTCTAAATTGAATCTGGCCGAAATTATGTTTTTGATCCAATGTCTAAGTGACCAGGGCTCAGTTGTATAGAGTATAAGGCCCAAGCTGGCAGAAAATTTGCTTAAAAATTGCGATTCTAAGCGTCTTGTGTTAATTGGTGGATGAAACAGCGACGGATTCACGGGAGGGTTAAAGAGGCTTTTCAATATCCTTATCTGGAGTTATAAAAATTCTTTACTCCTTCTTTAAAGTATTAAAATTAATTAAAATCACCAGAAAGATAAAAAAAATACGCTCAGAAAATTCATTTAAGTTAGCATTAAAATTTCCAAAAATGTTAATTTTATACAAGGAAAGGAGATACATAGAATAATCGATTACGGAATTTTAACGTTACTTTTTGTTGATTCCTCATTGCTTGTATAAAATGTTTCGAATTTCAATTTTGAAAACATAGATTGAAATATAAACTTTAATATTGAATATATCATATTTTATATATAATAACTTACAGCCGATTCTAGTACAGGAGATATTCACATTTTTTTAAGTCAAGGTCAATATTACTATTTTCGGGTTTGAGTGAGGGATGACACTAAGATCTGTGCTAAACCTATTGGCACTATGATAATGTCTTAAAAGCAACCGGAAGTGGGTATATCTGATGTTCGAAGAAAAATCATTACACGTGTACTTATGGCACTCGCCAATTTTAGATGCGTTTTTCTCAAACAACGGTTTTTCAAAGTTCCAATTTTAAAAATGCCCCGGCGACTAGTTTTCCAACCTAGATTGATCACTTTAGGCTTTAAATGCCGAAAACTTATCGGGCTATATGACGCTATACATAACTATATACCCACCACAAGGGTCCTTTTCACGTGGACGCCCACATATAGTTTCTAACATGTTTAATAGTATTTCCTAAATACGTTAAATAGGAGAATTATAGACCTCTTTTTTCATTAAGATTAAAAAGTAAAAATAAATATATTTAAAAGAAAACTTCTTTTTCAGCACACATTTCGTTTTTACTACGTACATTCAATAAACTGCCACTCGCACTTAATTATCGGAACGTGTTTAAAAATATACAATGTTTTATTACAATTTTCCTAATTTTATACAATTTGTTATGAATAAATTATTATTTATTTTTTTGTAAAACTTTAAATTACATATGATAATTTATTTATTATTTTTAATACAATTATTCATAAAAAAGTACAGAACAAATTAGTCTTACAGAAAATTCCATCACGGTAGACAGTTCCTTTATATTATAGAATTATAGAACGATGGAATTGGAAAATTAAGTGTTCCAAAAATCGAAATAGTAAATTGATTTCACCTATAATTTCTATGGTATGCTAGATCCCTGTATATAGAAGTAAATTCACAAGTTTAAGTAGGATCATATTTCTCCCACTGAGCTGTGTACTATTTTAGACACTAACCCTATAATTGAGTATCCCAATAAATAAATCAATATACCCAATAAATCCAACACCATCTCGAACTGAAATATGAATTCAATATAGGTGCCTTGAAATTAAGATACCTATACACGTTATCAATTTTGTGAATTGAAGTTACGAAAGGTTCTAAAGCCTCAATACTTGCGTTGAGTATTAATCGAAAGTTTCAAATCTTTCAATTTGATTCAGAAATATACTGAAGAAACTTCAATCCTAATATACTTTTGCATTAATCTTAAATCAGTATGTTTTTACTTAAACTCTACTATGAAAAACTACCTATGAAAAAAATGTCCGTAATAAAAACCTTTTATTTCGAGGGGGAAAAGAAATTTTGAAAAAATTTACCCCACTATACCCCCGCCCCAAGAGGCAGGAGTGGGGGTAAATTTGTAATTTCAAATAGAAACCCCAATTTTCTATCACAGATTCAGATTCTCCTTTATGAAATACGTAAGTTTTATTCAATTTTTTTGTCGATTCACGATAGATAACGCTGCAATTACGAAAAATGTAATTGTTGTTTATTTCAAGGACTTCGGTGATTTCCCTTGCCTCTCACCATCGGGGTGCTTGCTTTCGGTGAGTCCCCTCGCCACTCACCATCGGGGTGCTTGCTTTCGGTGAGTCCCCTCGCCTATCACCATGACCTCCTCTACCGATCCATTGTCCACTGAATTAGCGATTGAGTACTTCCCTCGTGATTGCCGAACAATGTGCTGGACAAACGTCATTTTGAAACCACATGTTGTGTCGCACTTCCAAGGTAAGGCCTTCAAGCAATATTGGAAGTTTATTTTCTAAAAAGTTACAATATTTTTCACAGTACCAATTTCCATCAATAAAATGCTGACCGATGAGTTGATCTCCAATCATTCCACACCAAACATTCACGGTTCATGGACGCCAATACTCAACTTCACACAACCAGTATGGATTGTGTACACTTGAATAATGCATGTTGTGTCTATTAACGTTACCATGGTTTGCGAAAGACGACTCGTCTCTGAACAGTACTCGAAAAAAGAAATTCGGGTTTCCTTGTATCTGCTGAACCGCCCATTGACAAAATGTCACTCGGTTCTGAAAATCATTGCCATGAAGTTCTTGATGCAGTGAAATATGACACGGATGATATTTATCACGTTTTAATACCTTCCAAACACTGGATAGAGACATTCCGGAATCGCGGCTTAGTTGTCGAGTACTAACATGAGCATCATGATTGACTGCAGCTAAAATCGTGATTTCATTATCAACTCCAGTAACTATTAATTGACGCTTTCTTCTTCTCGGTTGTACACTTCCGTCAGTGATGAAGTTTTGGACAACCCGGTAAAAGGAAAAGCGTCAAAGAACACTTTCTGGAAAGCCTTGAACATAGAGCGTGAGAGCATCATTGATATTCCTGCCACTTTCTCCATAAATGCGAATCATTTCAATCTTTTGTTGTTGAGATAGAATTCCCATTGTAAAAGTAATGAAGTCATGTAGTGAGGGAATACAAAAAAACCCAAACGAACTGAAATGAACGAGACCGACGGCAATAACCCAAACAAAAGCAACTCATTGCGATTAACTGAAATGAACGCAACCAACACAGCTAAATCAAATGAGTACGTTCGCTCATCTGCACTGCAAGCTTCATTTGTTCCTTGATCTCAATTCCCTTTAGACAATGTGCCATCTCACTTGGCGATATACGTTTGTTTTTAGTTATCAATAGTCGCTCATGCGTTACTCCGCTCTACGATTTTCATTTTTTCTTGTTCGCAGTTTAGGTTCACTTCCTTCCTCATTGTGCAATCTTCAATTGTTTCCTGTTTTCGATTCTCATACGTGCGCCCATCCACGCTGTTTGATTCATTTGTTTCTTGATCTTAATTCTCTTTAGCCAATGTGCCATCTCACTTGGCGATATTCGTTTCTTTTTTGTTAGCAATATTCGTAAATGTGTTACTCCACTCTACGATTTTCATTTGTTCTTGTTCGCAATTCACGTTCACTTGCCATCTCATTGTGTATCATGAAAACCATCACTAAAGATTAAAATTAGTTGAATACAAGTTTTTGAGGACGAATGATGTATTTGTCCTTCATCGTGGGTTCCGCGACGTAGTTAAAGATTTGGAAGAACAAAATTTCAAAGTACTGATGCCTGCTTCAAAGGTTAATTAGAAAGAAAATGTCAACAGAAGTTTGTGAGAGGCACACTTCGCAGTTGTGTGGGAACTTTCGAACCTCGGTTCAACAAGTGCATCGAAGTGCGAGGACAACATTTTGACCACGTTTTGTAAAATGTTAATCGAAATCCAGCACCCCGATGGTGAGAGGCGAGGGAACTCACCGAAATAAAGCAGCCCCCTTGGTGAAAGGCAAGGGAACTCACCGAAATCAAGCACCCTGATGGTAAGAGGCGACGGGATTCACCGAAATCAAGAACCCCCATGGTGAGAGGCGACGCTACCCACCGAAATCAAGAATCCCACGGTGAGAGGCGAGGGGACTCACCGAAATCAAGCACCCCGATGGTGGGAGGCAAGGGGACTCACGGAAATCGAGCACCCCCATGGTGAGAGGCCAGAGGACTCCCCAAAATCAAGCACCCCGGTGGTGAGAGGCAAGGAGACTCACCGAAGTCCTTGAAATAATCAACAATTACATTTTTCGCAATTGCAGCTATCTATCGCGAATCGAGAAACATTTTTTTGAATAAAACGTACGTATTTTATGAAGGAGAATCTGAATCTGTGATAAAAAATTGGGGTTCCCATTTGAAATTACAAAGTTAACCCCACTCCTGCCTCCTAGGGGGGTAAGGTGGGGTAAATTTTTTCAAAGTTGCTTTTCCCCCTTGAAAATATAAAGTTTTTATTACGCATATTTTTTTTTTTCATGAGATGCATATTTTTTTAGATATTTCGATGTTTCAAGCTATAAAAAACACCCTGTATATAGTGTGAAGTATTATATAGAGTATTCATTTGTTTTATACAAAAAATGTATAAAACAAATGAATATGACGAAAATAACGAATATCCACTTTTAGTATGAAATTCAACTTTTAGGTAACGTAAGTTTCCAGACAGATTCTGTAAAATTACAATGCATTATGAACATTATGAATTTGTAGGTGATGGCATCCTAACCAAAAATATTGGTGTTTTCATTCAACATGGTAACTCTAACATCTACATGAGAAATGTGAATGATGGTATACTACGTAATTATCAAAAAAATTAATTGACATATATACGAATATAAATAAATACATCTTTTTTTTTAAATACATGTTTTAACTATATTTTTTATCGATTTTGTGAATAAATTTTTCCATAATTTATACCGTTTCGATACACTCTTTGACAAATAATTCTAATTTCACCATTTTTTTTTCATTATTCTCCGCAACTTTGAAACTTTACAATTACTTGCACTTTTACCACGTTAAGAGCTGTGCAAGTACGCTGCGTTATCAATTATCAAATTTTAAGACGTGAGATTACGTTGGAAGAAGGAATTTTTAACAGTTTCTGTACCTCTACCAGCGTAAAAAAATTCAACATTCTGAAAGTAGGTCCATTTATTACCTACTCTGAAAGACACAGATTCACAAGCAGAAACTGTACTTCTACAATGCCTTGCTATAGTGCTAGTATAAAAGTGGTAAAGTTACAAGATTTGTTGGAACTTCTAACATGCAAGTGGTATTGACCCCATGATCAGAGTAGTAAAATTGCACCAATTTTTTATTGGTAATTTTACCATTCTAACTGGTACCATTTTTTTGTTTTTTACCCTGTATATATAAACTATATATAATTTTTCCGCCAGGGTAGACAAGTTTGTCACTTAAGTTTCTGAACATTTTTAACAGTGTATTTAATGAATTTATCGCGTATTAATACTAAAATATTGCAGATGCTGCCTTTTTTGGGAAACCGAGCCCATTTCCCTGAAGAAGAGAGAAGCATTAGATAAATCCTCTTCGTTGAACAAATCATATTGCGAAATTATATTTCGGACGTCGCAGCCTTGCACCAGGTATGCGAGCAACATCTTAGAAAAAATGATGCTACCCAAGTCAAAACGTTGCGCCAACTGTAAAAACAGCATGATCCTCGAAAGAGTCAAGTTTCAAAAGAAACTTTAGGAAAAATTCATCCAGTCCTGAAAGTTTCGTCATCCAACTCCAATGTTTGATTTGTTCAGTACTGTAAGTTCCTTGAAGTGGGTTTTTCGAGGATATAATACAAAAATATTATTCGCGAAAGCTTGGTTTTTGCATTACTTAAAGTTCCGTGGAGTAACTTTGTCAAGGACACTACGCATTGAGACAATGCTCTAGGTCTAAAAAACACATCTTCGCGGAAGTTTAGTTATTTCAGTACTTCAAGGTCCCTGGGGTGAATTACTGGAGGACACGAGGTTGAATCAATGGTGTAGAAAAAATAGTCTTCAGGGAAGTCTGGGATTTATACTACTGTAAGGTCCCTTGAGTTGGTTTCTCGAGGAAACGATATTGTACTCATGGCCTAGGTGTAAGAAACATTTATTCTTCGGGGAAGTCTGATTTTTTTCAGTAGTGTAAGTTCGCGGAGTGGTTTCCTTGAGGATCCGGTACTGAACCCAATGTACAGGTGTGAAAAACACATTCTTAGGGGAAGTCTGTTTCTTACAGAACTTGAAGGTCTCTGGAGTGTGTTCCTCGAGAATACGAGACTAAACCCATGTTCAAGGTGTAAAAAACATATTCTTTAGTGAACATCTGGGGTCTTGATGTTGTGTCTTCGACGAACTTACTAGAGGGGCCCTAAGATACTGAATAAACCAGACTTCCTTGTAGAAGATGTGTTTTTGGCACTTGGTGCAGATTTTGGATAACGGAGCTTCAAGACGCGGATGAATTTTACCTAAAAGTTCTTTCGCAACTTAACATTCTCAAGGAACATGTTGTTTTCAAAGTTGGAGCAAGATTTTGGCGTGGGTAGCATAACTTTTTCGAAGATGTTGTTCGCATACTTGGTGTAAGAGTTTTAGACTAATCTGCTGGGGGTATTTATCCTTAGAACATGATTGTACCGTCTGTAGGGCGCAGCTGATCACCAAAATTCAAACTATGTCTGAATTTAGTCTGTAGAAATTTTTGTGAAATTTCCGTACGGAATTCCCAAATGGAATTTCCACATAGAATTTCTACATGGTATTTTCGCAGAATTTGTTCATGTGTGAGGGAAAAGTAGATTCAAACGTTTTCGTCCATTTTCTCTGCTCGCTGATTTTGTCGCTACTGTCTTTTTCCTCAGAACGGGGCAATACAAATATCGAAATTTTCAGTTTTTGGACCATTAATTTATCAACGTAGAATTACATCGGCCTTATTGCAACACGACAGTGTTAAATAAGAAACCCCTCATAACTAATTGTCAGGTTTATTTATTGATACTGCACCTCCTATGCAGAATTGTTTTGGAGAATGCAGAACCTTTAGTGCAAACTTCCCAAGGTATATTAAATGGAAGAATTCAGGAATCCAGAAGTAAAATAAAATACTCGGCATTCCTTGGAATACCTTATGGAAAACCAACAGTTGGACGTCTCAGGTAAATATTATATATCGTTTGTATTCCCTTAACACATTTGGTTAAAATTATTGCATAACTATCGAGACCATTTTAATTCTTATTATTAAAATAAAAAATAGAAGCTTGTTTTCAAATATAGATAATCAAACTTATTAACGTTGTTTGTTATCAGATAGAGGATTCTACTAGACTCATGTAGAAAATGTAATATCATTCAAATTTAAACTAATATAATTAATAGACAAACTCACAGAAAAATGTATATTCTTATGAATAAATAAAATTGAACTTAAATTTAGATTTGTCAGTTCTGTAGCACTGTTTTGAAAGAATTTGTATTCAAATCGACGATAATAACACAGGCACACAAAAAAAGTGAGCGAAACCAAAAAAGCGACCTATATGGCATTGCAGTATTGGTCTAGCATGGTCAAAATCTGCAATGGATTGGAATTTTACACTTTCCAGTTTTTTTTATTCGAGTTTTAGTAGCCCTTAAGTTCAAAAATATTTCCCCAGGTTAAACGGATTTTTTTTAGGATTCTTACGTTGAATGTTTTTTTTTCAAACGTACATTCCGGACAGATTTTTTCCGAATATAAAAAAATTGTATTTATTTTTGAAAATATCAATTGTTTATAAACAAATTGAACATTTTTTCATATAAAGAACAAATTTTTTTGCACGTTAATCTACATTATTTTGGAGAGCAGGGTGAAAGGTTTCATCAAGACATCCGAGAAATGGAACGTAGGTATCAAAGAAAATTGAACGTGAACATGATGGTACACGGAGAAAAATGGAAGGTCAGTTGGGCCATCTAGATGTGCAGACAGACTATATCGCACGGTCAACTATAGGATACCCCTTGAAAATGGCTAAAGCGACTATCTCTAGAAGGTTGAAACAAGAGGTTCAAATCGATCATCTTAGAGTTTCGACTTGGTCATCTCTGACGGTCGACTTAAGCGTTATAGAGAGTCGAATCGATCATCACAGAGGACGGAATTGATTATTATAAAGGATCGAATCGCTCATCATAGAGGGTCAATTTGGTAATATCAGATAGTCGACTTGATCTCCTCGGACAGGCGACCTAGCCAGCTGAGGGGTTCGATTTGATTATCCTACATTTTCTATATTTATTGTCCTTTTCCTACTTATTCCAGTCTCTCTCATATAAGAGACTGGAAATGATAAAATTAAGTGAAACCTAAAAAACCTGAAAATTTATATGAAATACATCAATTCTGAACGCATTTTTGATTTTTTGTGGAGAGTGAGGTGTATAAGACATAATTTGATATGCAAAAACAGTGCACATTGACAATATATGTTTTTTGGAGCTCGACAGGCTAAGGACACAGCACGGTGTCACACTGAATTATAAGATTTAAAACATTGAAATGCATTCAGAAACCAATATATCACACATCTCGTTACTTTCTGCATCATCAATGAATGCTGAAATTTGTTGCACGTCTTCAGTTTGAAACGACAAGATGACAACAAATTGATTGCTGAACGTCCACTCACGCCTTTATCCTAAATCCCTTGGAATCATCTTGACGTTGAAAATTCTTATGCACTTCACTCTCCATGAATCTTCGAAATATCGAAAAGCAGTTTGAAATTATGAAAAACACGTTTAAGTTCAATAAGCAGCAAATGTGACGTTGAACGGCTCAATGGCATTCACTCACTCCGAAAATGCTCTAGAGTCTAGACCACGGTGCTGCTCCCAATCCCAACTCTCACTACATGCATCGCGTCGACAACCGGATTGGTTAAGTGGTAAAGTTATCAAAAATAATTCTTTGCTCACAAGGAAGACTTATTGGCCCTCCTCGATGGGTCATTTGCTCTTCCGTGAATGGAGGAAATGAGTGAAATGAAGATGATCGTATTGACCATCTCGAAAGGATTCCTTGCTTATCCCTGATAGTGAGTCTGGCCTTCTTATTAAAGTCAAACTTATCAAAAAATGAGGGCCTCTCCGACTATGTCAAAAAAATTCTGGATGGCTCTTTAGACTATCTAAAAGAACGGACTGGCTCTCTAAATTTTGACCGTATGAAAAAAATGTTGCACAATGGTGTGAACCATTTGGTTCTCATTTAGAGAATAAGACAAAATATTTTCAGTCGATGAATTCGACAAATCTTGAGCGCATTTTAATAAATTATACGCGATACTAGCTGATTAATTTAACGACGACTATTCAAGTTCCTTTTTCTGACAAGAAATTTTCAATTCAACAAAATATGGCCATCTAAATTGCCGAGAAGGATTATAGAGATTTTCAACATGAGGTTTTGAAATAAATTATCAGATAAAGTATATTCAAACATAGAATGAATGTATGTTCTAATAAATAAATAAAATTTTTATTAAATTTAGATTCGCAAGTCCTCTAGAAGAAGAAATTTGGAAAGGAATTCGAGCAGCAAACGTTTTTGCAAACATATGCATTCAAATGGATCGAAAAAAAGGGTAACAGGAGATGAAGATTGTTTATTCTTTAATGTTTACACGCCAATTCTTGCATTTAGATCATCATGGGTAAGATATTTATAGTTAATTGCACCCTTGTTATCATATTGATCATAATGCGGATTAATTTTCTGTATTCATAAAGTTTTCAGGCAAACAACACTTTGCTACCAGTTATGGTATGGATCCATGGAGGTAGTTTCACTGTTGGTAGTAGTAATATGTGGGGTGCTAAAACTCTTTCAGACAAGGACGTAATTTTAGATACCATAAACTATAGACTCGGGATTTTTGGATTCTGGAGCACCGGAGATTCTGCTGTTCCAGGTAATTTTGGAATGAAGGAACAGGTTCTGACGTTAAAATGGGTCAAGAAAAATATAAAATTTGTTGGAGGTGATGAAAATCAGGTGACAGTATTTGGCCAATCCGCTGGGGGTGCATGTGTTTCTCTGCATGCTATATCAAAAGCAAGTGACGGTACGTATGAGTGATAATGTAAATTAAATATTTGTGATTTTCTTCTCATCAATTTAAACCGTTTTAATCAGTAAGGGTTGACATAGATGATACCAACAGCGATTTGTCTAATCCTATGATTGACGTGTGGGGTAGCTGGTCTCCCGTCGAGCGCCTCCTCAGGTTGCAAATAGGGGAACGCCTCCCAAATATGGGTGGTACCAAGGAAATCAAATACCCGGGGTGGACAAAAGCCAGCTAGGGGAAGGAAGCCCGGAAAAGAAACCGGTCATGCGTGAGTATGGGAAAAACGCAGTACCCCAAGAGAGTAAAAATCTCTCCGCCGGTTCCGATCGGGTGCAAGCTCCGGTGGCCGGTGCTGATCTCTTGGATTTTAGGGAGGACTAAAGATACTTGGATAGGAGTGTGTGTGAGGAGTTGGGAGGTCCATTGGACGTCACGCAGGTGGATTTGATGGATAAGTGGTACAAGTCTTTCACGAAGCGGACGCAAATTCATTTGCATTCAGTGATGGAGGAGAACAAAAGAGACCCAAAATGAGTCGAGGATGTTATCAACAGAATGGATGAGAACTGCAAGCATTTGGAAAGGGTCATGAGCAAAAAGGTTGATCACAGAGTGTCGAAGGAATGCCAGAAGGCTAAACCTGGTGTGACAGCTAGCAGAGGGGTTCAAATTGAAAAAGAAGCCGAAGAATCTCTCGCTCCTACCCATGGGATGAGGTCGAGGGATCTTATCATGAGATCCCCTGAGACTGCTACGCCAGGACCGATGATAAAAAAGTTGAAGTCCCAAAACAACGATCCGACGACATCATCGCCCAAAAACAAACAAAGGAGAGGAAATCTTGCACCCAGGAACACCCTTGGGCAGAAGAAGTCACGGCAACTAGTTCGACCCGAGGCGGTTCTTATTAAACAGTCCAAGGGTACAATCTACGCAGAGGTCCTCAATGAGCTCAAGCAAAAGGTAAAACCTGACACCGTTGGTGCTAAAATCTGAGATGTCATGTAAACCAGAAACGGAGAGGTCCTTGTAGAAACAGGGTCTGCAGCGGATGGCAGATCAAAGCTGTCCGCTGCCATCAGAACAGCTGTTAGCGAGAATAGTAGTCTGCGTGAGCTGGTCCTTCACACCGAGGTCGAATTATTGGACCTCGGCACAACTACAGATGTGGAGGAGGTCGAGGCTGCTGTCAGAAGACATTTTGGCGAGCAGTACGCAGGAGATATGAGGGTGAGTGTATCCTGTCGTGTACGTAAGAAGATCGAGGCCATTTTATGCTACCGCTGTTTATGCTTTGGCCACTTGGCAGCGGGTTACAAAGGTCCAAATCGCACAAAAGGATGTTGGAGGTACGGCACAGAGGGAAACAAATCTGTGGAGTGCGTTAGCACACCCAAGTGCTGCCTCTGCGCTGCTCGAAGAGAGAAATCCTGGACTGACCATCTGCTGGAGTCGATGAAATGTGCTTCATTCAGGGAGGCAGCCCCGTTGAGGAAGCCTTCCAGATGACAGCAGGAACCAGCAAAGCCAAGCCATAATTTCGAAGGCCGACGAGCACGTTGCGCGACGTTGTCGCGCTACTGAGGACGATGCGTATATCATGGCTGGAGCTGGGGCACAAAGCAGTCCAAGCTGGCAGTAATGATGAACGCCGAGGTGCGGCGTATTGGTCTTGTTCCTATGTCCCTGAAGTAATGCGAAAGCGGTTCCAGGACATGGGTAGGCAGGAAAAACAGGATTTTTGTCGGCAAGAATCCGACACTACCCGGTCTTTGGTTTATCTGAGCTTTGGCACCCTTCTTTTGAGGCCTAAAAAAAGACAAGCTTTTTAACGAGCCATTTTCGGCAAAAAGTTCTGGTTTTATCCATCTAAAATGCTTTTTCAAAAATCTCCATCAAAACTATACGAGATACGACAAAAATGTTACAAAGTAAAATTGTTTACTTCAAAAATATCTATGAATTTACTAAAGACCATTTTTTTGTAACACGAATATTTCTTGTTTCAATCGATATAAAGCTTTCGAAAAATAAAAAAATTCCATTCTCCAGAAAAACTATTGCGAGAGAAAAAAACATTTAAAAATAAGAATTTATATCAAAAAGATCTAAGAATTTACTTCAACCATTTTTTGATAAGATATATAGTTTTTGTTTTAATCGTAATAACGCTTTTTAAAAAATCAAAAATTAAATTTTCCGCCCAAACTACACGACATAAAAAAAAAGACCAAAAAAGCCATTTTTTCTTTTAAGAAAAACAACAAGATAGTCCCTAATTTTTTCCGATAACACTGTCGGATGTTTCTTTTTAACATCAAAACTGCTATTCAAAAATGAAAAATTCAAACATTCAGCTAAACGACGCGAGATACGAAAAAGAAGTAAGGCAAAAATTGTTCCTTTTAGAAAGACCTACAAAATCCAATTTTTCACAGGAAATTGTGATAATAAATAGAATATTAATTATAACATTGTGTATATTATAAAATAATTTAATGAATGATAATTATTGTTTTATAAACATTGTTAATTAATTAAAGACTACAGTACTGTGATATTATTGTAAAAGAAATTAAGAGTAATTTCAATCAAGATTAAGTCAATGCGAGATCCGAATATGTTTACACGGGTGTGTACATGTCGTAGGCATTTAGAGGATTCAGGCATTAAGCCGACTGCCTAGGCATGCAGCTGACTGCTGGCATTCAGAAGAATTTGGGGCGAAATCTGTACCTGGTATCCAAGTTCCTGGTTTATTCAGGCATTCAGAAGAATATTCAGCTAGAGCTAAAGCTCTACTTTTCACTCCCTAGGGACTGAAAAGTGACGTCAGAGGTAGGGGAAACCACCGTACAGTAGATAATGATTTACAGTAGATAATCTTAATTAACTGGAAAATTAACAAAAAAGTCCTTTACTTTTGTTAGTATAACATTTCAGCAAGGATGCTGTATGCTCTAACGAAGTTTCATTGAAATTTTATAATTACTTAATGTGTGAGAGCAAAAAATTAATTTTTAACCTGAAAAAAAATGTCGCCTCTTCTTCATTCATACTTTTTAACTTAAGGGCATGTGATACTCCGTTTTGTGGTAAATCGGTTTCATTTGCCCCAGGTTTTTGTCCACAAAAATAAGAAAATTTAAAACTGGATTTGGAGATTCTATAAAATAGAACAACAGACGTCCCCGAACTCCTTTTTGAGGAATAATAGCACAAAAAAAATTATTCTGCTGAATAAAATTTTTTTCTATGTGCACTATTTGGAGGTTAGGATTCGTTTTTGAGGTCTCTGCCATTCCGGTAATGTCAGTCTCTGTTGTACCTCAAAATACACACATATTAATCAAATTCAGCAAAATGAAATTTTTTCAAATTATTCCATGACAGAAGAGTTCGGGGACGTCCGTTAGCATGTACACTATCATTCCCCAAATTTTCAAGGCAAAATCTTTATTATTGTAGGAAAAAATCTGGGAGAACCTAACACTGCTAAATCGATCATTTTCTAAATATTACATGCCCTTATTGAAACATTTTTATGGCATGCTCATACATTAGAATCAACGCTTGAAGTTTAATGAACAATATTTATTGATACAAAGAGTTCTTTCTTTATTATTTATAAATATTTAAGGAATTTTTATCAGACATAACATTTTTCAACAGTAGATAACCAACAGTTGTAACCAGCGGGTTATAGCTAAAGAGCCTTCTCCTAGGCAAACCATTTGAGATCCAAACTTTCTTTTCCTATGGGAAACTTTTCTTGCGCTTACGAGCCTAAATTCCAAAGACAGCATTTTTGGCAAAATAAAAATTTTTCCGGAGATATTCCGAAGGTAGAGTTTTGAGAGAATAAAATTTTTTTGATATATTGTCAAAGTGCCTATTTTCCAAAAGAGAAATATTTTGAGTATAAATTATCTAATTACAACAGACGATCAGAGCACGCGTCCCCGTGTAAACTGGTCTAAGTAGTTGAATTATCTAGTTTCGCAAATTGCTCATCAATTTCTTAACTTCTTATAGGCAGGCAAGGTCAGGCCTTGTACCTGGCTAAGAAAGCAGTTAAGCTTGAGGAGTAAGCCCTGAAAATATTTCGGAAGCAAAGAGGGAAGTTAAACCATGCAATAAATTCCTTGAGAATAAATCTCAGTTAAAACTGGAAAAATCCAGAATTAAAATATAAACGCTGATTTTTGAGAACCTTTTGAGTCTCTTTTCCGAGCAGGTAAGAGACACACCTGTAGTCCGAGAAATCCTCGAATCAGGCATCCTTTTGCGAGCACACTAAGAGCAGATTCCACAGGACCACTCTTCACCTGATTCAGGTCATAGTAATAATATTTATGAATAGGCTTGTTAAGTGTATTATTGAAAAGAATAGAATATTGTACAATTATCGCTTACCTTTGAATAGTAGTGATTAGAATTTGCCACTGAGCATTAATAATTAAAAGGGTATTTGCTTTGCAGACACCGAACATTAAAATTCCTAAAATTGGAAATTAAAGGTGATAGCCTATTCTGAGTAATCACTTAGTGTGATACTCATCGAGCCGTCTGCAGAGGAAAGACACTGTTGCCAAAGACATAGAGTGTATTTGAATACTGGGTTATAGAGAGAGAAAGAAAGATAAAAAAGAACAAAAACGATATAGCCAAGGCTCAGAAATTTCAAGAGTGTATTGCCAATAAATGAATATAGGCATTTTTATATGTTTTGAATATTATATTTTAGATTTTAAGATAGCTAGATCTCAGGGATCACTTTGTAAATATAGCTAGAATAGCGTTTGGTGAATAAACACCTGTATCTGAAACGAGAATTTTATTCCTTTCTCCATGCGAAACCCTTATTATCAAAGAAAATTATTTGAACAATTAGAATATTGTTTATAAAGTTAACTTGCCAAGAAATCTGGCTGTTGCAATATATACGTGTGTGTGCGTGTGTGTGTGTCAGACTCCTTACCTGAAAACGCCCAATGGGCGTACATTTTTGTGATTTACTCGTAAGAAAAAAATACAGCTTATACCACGGCAAAGCTTACTTTATTGCGCTTAAAAGAAGTACCCATTTGTTTATGTACAAAAATTGTTTTGCAAAATATCCTTCGCGAAAATATGAAAACCGTATTTTTTCGCATCACTGTTTCCTTGCTTGACTTTCGAGGACGACATCTTCAATCTGAGCAATGTAAAAAATTGAAAAAAATCATATAGATGCTTTCATATTTTGACTATACATAACTAAAAGCGAAATTTCAATATATTAACAAACATTAACGTAAAATGCATTTGAACATGACTATGCTATCTCTCGTAATATACGTAGTAGAGAGTTGTATTTTGGCTTAAATTGCTTAGAAAATTGCAACAAATGCAATCGAATAATAATTGGGAATTGTAATCTCAAAACCTATTAGTAAATAACAAATAATCCTGGAAGACCGATGAATGGTAGTGTGAGTGAGAGGACACAGCGGCATACCAGAGCTAAATGGTCTAAGCATTGAAAAGAGATGGCTACTGCACGAAAAACTATTGGAAATCAAAGTATCTTTTTCATTTTTTCAGGAAAAGGCTGCACTTTATGAATGAGCAGACTCCCCGAGGTGACATTTAGGTA
This sequence comes from Andricus grossulariae, assembly GCA_011634705.1. Classification (NCBI taxonomy): domain Eukaryota; kingdom Metazoa; phylum Arthropoda; class Insecta; order Hymenoptera; family Cynipidae; genus Andricus; species Andricus grossulariae. Next base: position 16,630 of record JAABKJ010002767.1, read on the forward strand.
TGGTATCCCATAGTGACACAGTCCATAGTATCCTTACACTCACACTACCATTTATCGGTCTTCCAGGATTATTTGTTTTTAATTGATTGGTTTCAAAATTGTCAGTCCTAATTATTATGCGATTGAATTTGTTGAAAGTTTCCAAGCAATCTAAGCCAAAACATAACTCTCTACTACGTATATTTCGAAAGGTAGTACAGACATCTTCAAATGCATTTTACGTTCATTGTTATTAATATATTGAGATTTCGTTTTTACGTATGCATAGTCGAAATATGAAAGCATCTATATAATTATCTTCAAATTTGTTACATTGTTCATTTCAAAGATGTCGCCATCGAAAGTCAAGCAACGACAGTCACGCAAAAAAGTCACGGTTTCATATTTTCACGAAGGATATTTTTCAAACAAATATTTGTACATACACAAATTGGGACTTGTCTCAAGCGAAATAAAGTAAGCTTTATCATAGTATAAGCTGTGTTTTCATGCGAGCTTTTTTACGAGTAAATTGGAAAAATGTACAGCACATTTTGGTAATTTACTCGTGAGAAAAAAATCACACAAAAACACAGCTTAATTGTTAGTTGTTTAAACAATTTTTTTTTAAGTTCAAATATCATATTGGGAAGCCCTGAATGAGTCTTAACGTTGGGTGAGAAAATAAATTTGTTTAACTTATTTTTATTAGGATTGTTTAAACAAATATTTTTAAGCATTTTTTAAAAATTTGATTATTATATTCCCAGAGTCCTAAATGAGCCCTAAATTATCGTAAAACGGAATTTTCTGTAAAGTAATTTTTAGTACGTTTTACAGCAACGTTCGGCTAGCTTAACGTTAAGATAGCGCAAAGACTATTTTTTACAAATAATAATAGAGCCCTAAATTTGGGAATAGGGGCCCAAATTAGCCCTAAATGAGTCCTGAATTATGAAATAGGTCACATCTCTATACCTCAATAGTGTTGGGCCAGCTCAACATACCTGTTAAAACTGAATAATTTAGTGCACTTTTTCTCAACTCGATTCAATGTAATAATTTTATTTGTTTCCGACGTCCTTGTAATAGCGTCCTTTTATATTTATTTTGTATCGTATAGTCCGTTTGTCTAATTGTACTCAACTGCTTACAACTATAACCATTTTTATTTCTAAATGTGATTTTTAAACAATATGTGCAACAAGTATGTAGACTTATTGTAAATTTATTAGTTAGTGTTGTAAAATAATCATGTCATAAGACAGTGTTTCAATAAATGTAAATAACCATTTTCAAGTAACAGGGAATCTTCTTTTTTTTTCTTCTAACTTTAGAATTTTGATTGAAAATTAATAATTATTCATTCATATTTATTTATTAACATTTATTATTTTTAATATGGTCGATTTGCGACTTGAAAATAATCTGAACATCAATGTTTCAAACAGGATTTGAAACGATATTATATTATCTGATTTATTTACATTTTACAAACGATCACAGTTTTGGATTTAAGTCTTATTGGAAGGGGCAGCTGACGAGCTTTTGAGCGAAGTCGGATGCACCGTAAAATACCTACTTTTGCCCTGAGCCAAACTCGGGATTTTAAAACCGAGGGTGGTTTACCGTGAGCGGAAATGGAGTGCGCCCAAAAATGAAAAATCTTTCAACCCGGGGGCTTTCCACCGATTTCAATAAAACCTTTTGCATTGCACAGCTGAATGTGTGTAATGAAGAGGTAAACAAAAGTCGCTGTGCGCTAATTGTTATTTAGTTATTCAAGCGAATAAATATGAATTATTGGGGTTTTCAGAGAGGAAGGCGGCAAATTATACTTTTTTTGTGTGAAGTAGGCAATCAAAGAAATGAGGAAAACATTTTTCACAAAAAAAAGTATATTCTTACGTTAATGTAAGTGTTAAACAAATTTGTTCCCAAACTTCTGATGGACAGTCGCGAGAGACGTTTGTGCCTAATGAGCACTAAAATGCCAAGTATAACATTTTTTTAATTTATCACTTGGTAATTTAAAAATAAAATATTCGAAATCTGCGAATTATAACGATTCCAACGATAAGTTATTTGACTTCAAAAGTTTAAAATCAAAGAATGTTTAAGCGTATCGGAAATTTCATGGAAAATTTTTGAGTGTATTTTACTCAAATCCACTGCAGTAGCTTCAATTCATAGGTACAATATTTTACATAATTTGGGAAACTTCGGAAGCTTAAATTTAGCCAGATTTGAAAACTTATTAACGAACATCATGAATATGGTTTATTTCTCAAACAATCGCATTTTTCAAAATTATCCTCCAAATAATGTTGGATGAAATAAAAAAGCGAGTTTCAAAATAACTTGTGGAAGGAAATTCTTGACTGGATGCGCAGGGGTGTTTGAAAGCAAAAAAATTCTTATCTGGTAAGGTTAATTGTTATAAATAAATTAAATCAACAGTCTAAATTATGGATTTTTCGTCTTTAGAGTACAATTTTGAGTTAAAATTACTTGATTTTACTAACAAAATGATACTTCATCATATGAATTTGTCATTTGATATTTTTCAATAATTTTATAAACAAATGCCTAGTGTGGCCATTTAATGGCAGGGAGAAATGGTCTTTTCTCCTACTTTTGTTGAAATTGTGTTTCTCATGATGCTAAATGATGAAAATTTGTAATTCGGTTTTTTTTATGAATTTCGTAAACAAATTATATAAACGAATGCCCTGTGTATACATTTGAATTTTGGAGAGAAATAGTTTTTTATTTCAATTTTCCTCAAATAATGTCATCATTGATGTTTAGTTATGAAAACTTCTCATCACATATTTTTAAATAATTTTCTAACTAATTCTATAAACAAATGCCGAATGTATACGCCTGAATTGATTTTTTCTTGTGAAAATTTTTCGTCCACAATGAGCATATATGTTCTTAAAATTCGTTTATTATCAAATTTACATCGCAGAACAGTACTGGCCGTATAACTCAAGGCAAATTCGAGTAAGTTTAAGATGTGCTTAGAAGTTTTTAAAAGATTCCAAAATAATTTGAAAGTATTCTGAAAGTTTTTAAAAGAATAAAAATTGTTATAAAAATTCATAAAAAAACTAAAAATGAATTTTTACTGAAAAATTAACTTGAAAGAATTTACGAAATTTAAAAACTAGAATCTGGAAGATATTAGGGACATATTGTTGATTTTCAGAGGATTTTCAAAAAATCGTAAGAAAAATTTAAGTTCTGAGATAAAAACAAAATTTTCATTAGATTCATGGAAAATTTTTAAATGATTTTTTTTTTCAAACGAATAGTTAAGAAAATTTTTAGAAAGTTTTCAGAACAAATTTTAAAGTACAAACTAATCTTTTTAGCTCAAAATTGCTTAAAAATTGTTTTAAAACTAAACTATTTGATTTGAAAGTAATCAAGCCTGTTAAAAATCAAACAAATTTGTTAGAAAGTATTCTTTTTGGTTAAAAAGTCAACTTTTATGTTGACACATTAATTTAATGGTTATATCACAGAACCTGGAAAATAACTTCGTATTTTGTCGAAAATTTAATTACTAATTCAATAAATAGGTAAAAATGGAATAACCAAAACACTATTGATAATTATTTGCTGCTGCTTACACAAATATTTTTTCATTCAATTGGTTTAATCTAATAGTTATTTTCCGCTGAAGAACTGACTAGTTCATTAGAAATGCAAATTCCAAAGTAAATTCAGTCATATGTATTCAGGGTAAAAGAAGTTCATTTTTTGAAAATTAAATGCTGAATTGGGAAATTGACCTTTACTGTGTAAAAAAATTTAAACATTGACCAATCGTCCACTTTAACTATTACGTGATGACTTTGTGAAGCTCTTCGACTGGGGTTATTGCCAGAGAAAGTGGTCAGCGACCTGGCCTGGAAGTTGAAACAGTGTTATGGAAGGAATGTTTTATTTGAATGAGCATAACGGGAATTCTAGATTATTCTAAAAATCTCTACCGCCACCCCCCCTCCCGTTTTCGTTGTACTGCCACGTACACTTTCTATTCTCACTTTTCTCATATACAGTTCTTGATCCCCGACTGTATAACGAGGCTAGAATCGAGGAATGCACGCTTAAACCGAAAGAAATTTAGCTTAATGGTATGATAATAATAACATTAAATAGCCAAACATTCGTACTCTAGTTGCTTTCTGTACATATATTATCTTAAAATTAGAAAAAGATTTGCAAAAATAATGGTTAGAATAAGAACATTCAACACATAGCGGAGTTACATAGTAAAATTGCAGATAAATAAATTAATGAATAAATATCAAACTTGTATTACAACATTACTTCAAAATATTAGTAGAAAAATGTTTAACAAAATGAAATTCAGATTATAGTATTTTATTCTAATTTATTTATTTTTGTCTTAATTATGAATTATTTGTACAGGTTGCACCATAGAGTAGCCCTACAATTTTGATTCTGAGTTATAGTAATTGTAACTTACACTCGTTGAGGATTTGAATCGCAATAGAGGAAATTATTTTTCATTCATCTCCATTCAAGTTAATACAAGTTGCCCCCCATTGTTGAAGCAATTTTTATACGTATCTTTGACATTTGCAATCACGTTTGGATGGAAATTTGGGTGACTAAAAAAGGTCTAGTATTCCTAGTATTAAGTATTCTCAGGCATTGGAAAGCATGAGGATTTGAAATCATTTCGGACCTACTACAATAAGTCCCTTCCAGGTACGAAACTATCGCCTTCGTTTGGGGTTTGAACGCATTACCTCCCTCACCCACAAATGATCTGATTCGAACGTGAGGCAGATACCACGCCCTATTTCAACTCACTCCTGGATTCGTACGGGGTCTCTGCCTGAAATAACGACAATCTCTAAGAAGGTGCCTGATTTCCGCGGTTGGTCTTGATGTCGCTCATTCATTTCCAATAATCAGAAATCTTTTAAGTTATTACTTTTTTTTGTTATTAAGGTACAAACATAGGCATGATAAGCGTATGCGGAGACCGAAATGGAGACCTACGAAAGCCAGTCCCACCACTTACCACACAACTATACGTGACGTGTCCGCGAGCTCCACTGGCTCGTGTCTAAAAGTGTAGTGGTAAAAGGAGGGAGTGCTTTTCGTATACGCATCCCCACTACTCATATGCTGGCTTGCGGGCTTGCGAGCTGCCACGATCGCCTGTCCTGTAAAATTCAGCTTTGACACATTAGGTCCCTTTCTTTGCGGACGGTCACATATCCATTTTTCGAAAGGTAGGCACGTTGATATCGCAAAGACTGAATTCGAACGTGCTAAAGCTCTGGGTGTTTCTGGCACCACAGAGTGTGCATACGCGACATAAAGCCTCCATGAGCAAGGAAGACACATTTTCAATGAACTGGCTGAACCCTAAATAAAAAAAACTTTTTATCAGTGGCTTTTTCACCAAAAAAGATGCAATTTTTTTCAAAAAAATATGAATTTTCTACAAACTAGTACAATTTTTCAACATGAAAATATGTGTTTCCAACAAAATATATTAATTTCTTAAGAAGCAGATCAATTTTCTACGAAAAAAGACGAATTTTCAACGAAATAGTGACATTGTCGACCAAAAGAATGAATTCTTTAATAAAATGATAAATCATCAATGAAAAAAGAAGAATGTTCAGAAAAGTTGTAGAATCTTCGACCAAAATAGATTAATTTTTAACTTGTTGCATTTTTAATCGGAAAAGATGAATTTTTAGTAAAATAATGGTATTCTAAACCAAAAATGTTAATTTTTAAACAAGAAAGACGAATTTTGAATAAAATAAATGATTTTTCAACCGAAACAAGTTATAATTACTATTTCGTTATAATTATAATTTTCAGGGAAAAATGGTTCTAAATACGAAATAAAAATTTCGAATTAATAATTTTTTTAGGTTTATTTGTTTATTTGTTTTTAAGCTTATAGATTATTATTTGTGTAAGATTCTTAGAAAATTCGAAACATTTTTCAAGATTTCAGATATAGCGAAAAAGTATAATATTTTTATTTTTCATGATTTTGAAAAATTTTAGTAAAAAGTGGAATCAGTTTAAATTATATTAAAGAGTTTCAAATGTTTCAAAAATAAATATCTTTTAATCTGTCTCAAATTATTCCTAACATTTTGAAAAGTCTTTGAAAATTGAAAAAAGTAGCCCTAAACCTTGCAGATTTTTTCGATATTTGTAGAAATCTACTGAAATGTTTTGAAACCTTTTCAGATTTTCTTCAAAAATTAATTTTTTTTGCATAAAAAAACATTAAAAATTTATCAAGGATTTACTAATTATTTACATTTTGTTTTGAATTTTTGTTAAAATTCCAAATTATTTTTCGATCGTAATGATCGAAAAATAATTTTGAATTTTCAACAAATTTCTAAAAATTATCAAAAATAATAACATTGCTTTCAAATAATCCAGATTCTGGTCTAGAAATTTTGAAAAGCTTTTGAAATGTTTTGAAATTATTTTTTAAATATTCTCTGAAATTTAAGTTTTAGAAATAAAAAATCAGTTTACACTGTCTCAATGATTTGAGGAAATTTTTGTCGTTATCGCCAAACATTTCAAAATGCTTACAAAATTTTGTAATTCTCTTAAAACTTCAAAAAATTCTTGGAAAGCTTCTTTCTTTAGAAATACTTAAAAATCTACACATTACATTTTTACATTTTCATCAGTGAAGGTAATAGATTTACGTAAAATTTGAAATCCCCCCACCCCTTGATTTTGTGAAATTTCCACGTTTTGAGACCATCTGAATCCGAAAAACATGTTTCCGTGAATGCGTCTGTGTGTGTGTAGATCTTTTCTATGCCAGCGTAAAAACGAAAATGAACATTTTAAGCCAAACGACGCACGACATGAAAAAAAGTCAAGAAAACAAAAACGTTACTTTTTAAACACCATACAAGATTGTCATAATAACTTTTTGAGTTTTCCTGAAAACTTGCAAACTCAAATCTTATTAGAGCAAGTAAGCTCTATAGTTTCACATAAGAAATGGATTAATCACACTGGTCGACAAAATGACATCAATTTTCTAAATTTATACATTTCTATTGTATTTTTGCAGCATTAAGTTCACAATCAAGTAGAAGCAAAGAAAACTCTGAAAAAAGACGTACTGGGAGCGGACAAAGTTCACGTGGCGAACGCAATGTTAACGATGGAAGTTCTGAAGGCCTACGTCGTAGGATTAGAATAAGGTTATTTGGTGGACATAGTAGGAAGGAAGAGAGTTTTGATCTTGCATATTCGCTTGCTAGAGGACCTCTTCGAAGTCTTCACGAAGAAAGTTCTCAAGGTCGACATAAAGGGGACGAAGTAGGTTTTGATCGTCCATATATGCTTCCTAAGGGAATATATATATATTCGACGTCCTCAAGATTACATACCAAGACTCTCCCTTGCTGATAGTCGACTAGTAACAATAGAAGGTATAATCTATGCAGCATACCATATACGTGGTATTATGCCGGCGACGGTAAGAGAAAATGGAATCCCTCAACTTGTTGCTCTACACCCATATACAAATACTAACGGTGAATTATAGTACTGGTCTGCGACTACTACCGCAGATCTGTGTATAAAAAGGATCTTTGACTATGTTCTTCGTAGAAACATAGGTACACTGTCCCATATAGCAATTTGTCGCTCGCAGTGATAGCGTAATACGACACACGCGTGCTGATTATCGTCATATATATAATTTATTGTCTCAAGATCATAAAAAAAATGAAAACGTATGACGTTTCGACACATATACCAGTTTCCTTAGCAGATTAAAATTTATCTAAATTATAAATAAAGATGAATAGTAGTAATAATAAATTAGTATAACAAAACAATGAAAGCTGTAACAAATTAAAAATTAGCTTACCAATAAATTTAGGTCGAAAAAAGGTTCAGATTGACATAAACAACAAAGATAAGTAGGGATTGTTGTGGTTGCTCGTCCATATGTACAAAATTAAGAAAATGTAAATTATTTAATGAAAAAGATTGTTGAGTCATAATTTTGATAATGAAGAAATAGCCTGTAATATAAAATAGTAATGATTATATCCATTACATTTTTGAAGGTTATGCTCGAAATGCAGTGAAATAAGATACATGAAAGGAAAAATTCGTACATATTAAAAATCGAACAGGAATTAAAATAATAGGTATTATTGAACTAAATTTTTTTGTATAAGAATCCAAACCACAATTGTGAGATATTATGATATCATTAAAGAATTTACGATGGTAAAAAAACTACAAGATCATGAACAAATTAGCATAATTGATCAATAATCATCATATAAGATTCGTTGAAAGCGTTCAAATCCGAAATAAGATTCATGCTTTTTCATCCTTCCTTCTGAATAAAAACCATTTCAGAAACACATCGTTTATAATATTTAGGTTCCTCGTGTAGAATTTAAATATTATCCCATTTTATAAAAATAATATCACCTGAATGTTCAAAAGTTTCATGTTGACTGATAGCTCTATGATATTTTTTTGCTAGTTTAATATCATCTATATGTTCTTATATTCTTATTTTAAGTGGACGACTTGTTTAGCTAACCAAAGTCATACCACAAGTACAAGAGAATCTATAAATAACTAATTCTTTATACTCAAAACTATGACCCAACAATCTTTTTGATTAAGAAGAACATGGGCAAAAAGGGATTTCTTAATGGACTGCAGAACGAATAAGTTACATCTTAAGAATATTTCTAATTGCTTGATTAATTTTAATTCGATCCACGTGTATAGTAAATCTTGTAAGGATAAATTAACTGACATTTCTAACAACGTTGAAAGACAGTCATGACAATTAAAAAAAATAAAAACATTCACAATCACGTTAAATTTTTTAATTCATGTTTGGAAAAAATAAGAACTAGATTGACGCTTTTGGTACCAGCCTTTCCCCTAAAAAATATGTTTGAATTTCAAGAAAATTTGAATTATAAAAATAATCATCATAGTAAAAAACTTTCAAGTTATTCATAAGAAATTAAAGAATACAATTATAGTCCAATTACAATAAACAAACATACACTGCAGTCCCGCTTTATCAACAGTGTTTGGAGTACCATCAATGGCCTCGGTGATGAATCGGGACTTTCTACACCGTGAACAATCAGGGTCGTGTGAACCATTCCTATTGGAGTTTTGTCCCAAGAGAATATTTTCTTTGTATTTTTGCCATTTTGGTTTCATAATATCATAATGAACGTGAAAATGTTCGTGTTCGAAAATCGAACTTTATCAAAGTACTGAGTACATATACATACTGAAAAGAACATACTGAGTACTGTACGTATATGTAACAGTGTGGCCATTTTGATTGAAGAAAAAAATTCCCGGTAATTTCTCGGTTTTTTCTCGGTTCGCAAACATTTTTCACGGTCAATGAAATTAAATAATTTGAGCTCTGAAGCTGAACATTTTTTCATTTAAAGAAATAAAAAATAAACTACGAATTAAGGCACTGAAAGTGGAATTCTTGAATTTTGAACTTTTCAAATCAAAGTTTGGGTTTTCGATTACAAAAATTTTGTATTCGAATTATTAATAATTTACAACTATGAATTAGAAGGTCTCAATACTTTCCAGTTAAACAATTTTGAATAAAATGCATATTATTATTTTAAGCAATTCCAAGCTAGAAACATTAAAAATTGAAAAACTAAATTTTTTTTCTACTGACCACTTCGTAAATTAGAAGTTGAATTATTTTCCTTTTAAATACACTAAAAGCGAATCAGGAGCGATCTGAACCGAATGTCCAGCGATATTTTTACTTCAGACTGAAAATGACTGAAACAGCGAGCACGAGACGGAAAGCCGAGGACTGGGGCGCTTGCAGCGAAAAATCAAAATGTGAAATTAAGTGTTTTCAGTGTCACAGAAAGGAAAATATCGCCAAGTTTTGTGATCAGAACAAGAAAGTGCAAAGTTAAAAAAATACCGATGATAACAACAGTAAAAAGCAATCCACATTGCTAAGTATCACCAAAGAGGTTATGTTCGCTTGGACAGTGATGCCATCAATCATTTTTGTAATGAAAGAAAAGTCTTGGAGAAATTTGCGTGGGTAAATGCTGAATGTGAATTCAGGTAATGACAACAGTACGCGAATGTTGAGAAAGGGAAACATTTCGATCGTAGGGGACACAGGCAAGGGAGAAAAAGAAATGAATATTGAAAGTGTCGCTTACATGCCAGGTTAGAGGACAAGTCTACTTTATGTTGCGAATTCAACTGATTATGGAAATACAGTAACTATCTGGAAAACGGAAGAAGTGGTAGTTGACAGTGACAATGATGTATTGTTGCGCGCGAGCCGTCAAGGTAATGTATATTACGTGAATGAAATGAAAGGCATGACAAAATGAGACATCTAAATAAGGGCGATTTAGGGCTGATGACCAAAAAAGGTCTGGCGTACAGTTTAGACACTAAAAATAGTGAAAAACTATTGGAGTGCGAGGTCTGTATCCAGGAGAAGCAAAGGCGATTGTCATTTCCCGGGAGTG
>JAABKJ010002768.1:2204-27194 GCA_011634705.1 Andricus grossulariae
GAATGAATGAATGACGCGTAAGCGTCTTGGATTCAATTTACGAAAGGCGAGTGTGAAGATAGTAGTTCCGATGTAAGAAAAATTAATGAAGTCGTATATTATTAAAGTTGATTCGCGTAAATGTCTTGGACTAAATTTACGAAAAGCGAGTGTGAAAATAGTAGTTTCAACGTAAACAGGATGAATGAATGAATTCGTAGATCATTATAGTTAATTCGCTTGAATGTCTTGGATTCAATTTATGAAAAGCGAGTGTGAAGATAGTAGTTTCAATGTAAGAAGAACAAATGAATGAAGTCGTAAATTAATATAGTTATTTCGCGTAAATGTCTTTGATCAAATTTACGAAAAGCGATTGTGAAGATAGTGGTTTAAATGTTAACAGAATGAATGAATGAAGTCGTAGATTATTATAGTTAATTCGCGTAAATGTCTTGGATACAATTTACGAAAAGCGAGTCTAAATATAGTAGTTTCAATGTAAGCAGAATGAATGAATGAAGTCGTAGATTATTATAGTTAATTCGCGTAAATGTCTTGGATTCAATTTACGAAAAGCGAGTCTAAATATAGTAGTTTCAATGTAAGCAGAATGAATGAATGAAGTTGTAGATTATTATAGTTTATACGCGTAAATGTCTTGGATTCAATTTACGATAAGCGAGTGTGAAGATAGTAGTTTCAATGTAAGCAAAATTAATGAAGTCGTAGATTATTATAGTTATTTCGCGTAAATGTCTTGGATTTAATTTACGAAGAGCGAGTGTGAGGATAGTAGTTTCAACGTAAACAGAATGAATTAATGAAGTCGTAGACTACCATAGTTAATTCGCGTAAATGTTTCGGATTCAATTTACGAAAGGCGAGTGTGAAGATAGTAGTTTCAATGTAAACGGAATGAAGTTACAGATTATTATAGTTAATTCACGTAAATGTCTTGGATTCAATTTACGGCAAGCGAGTGTGAAGATAGTAGTTTGAATGTAAACAGAATGAATGAATGAAGTCATAGATTATTGTAGTTAATTCGCATGAATGTCTTAGATTAAATTTACGAAAAGCGAGTGTGAAAATAGTAGTTTCAATGTACACAGAATGAATGAATGAAGTGAAGAATGAATGAAGAATGAATGAATGACGCGTAAGCGTCTTGGATTCAATTTACGAAAGGCGAGTGTGAAGATAGTAGTTCCGATGTAAGCAAAATTAATGAAGTCGTATATTATTATAGTTGATTCACGTAAATGTCTTGGACTAAATTTACGAAAAGCGAGTGTGAAGATAGTAGTTTCAATGTAAGAAGAACAAATGTATAAAGTCGTAAATTAATATAGTTATTTCGCGTGAATGTCTTGGATTTAATTTACGAAAAGCGAGTGTGAAGATAGTAGTTTCAATGTAAACAGACTGAATGAATGGAGTCGTAGATTATTATAGTTAATTCGCGTAAATGTCTTGGATTGAATTTACTTTCCAGTTACTTGCTCTATCAACAAGAAGCTGAGAATCCTATCAAATTCATATAATTTAAAGGATAATTGACTGTCTGAGGTGGTGCTAACAGAACGGATGAACCTACATATTCAAGTGTTGATGCGATTAATTTAATTGACTCGAATAGAATTCGTTTGCGTGTGCTAAAAGATCGCATGCGAGTGCGATTGCAGGGCTTTCAATTTCGTTCGGTCGCTTTGAGGTTCGGTTTTAATTTGCCGCCAATGATACTAAAGTCAAGGAAAGAAGCGCTCGCGGTTCTTAATGCCTCGCAGCCGCGTAAAACCTTTCGAGATTCCAATTCCATTAAATGTTCATTTCGCCGCGACCGCGATTAAGGCTGACTCGCAAGTGCGAATGAAAATTACATACCGACCTACCTACTGCCAGACTCCTCTCGAACCATTTCGAACTTTGCCGCTAAACTCGTGCACGCGACGGACCGCGTCAAAAGTCTTGCCCGTGTCATCCGAATAATTGGCGCAGACCACTTCCCAACGAGATCTTCGAACGCTGATCATTCTTTCCCTAATCGATTTTCCACCCATGGAATTAAATTATGAACCGCGAATCTTTTTCAATTAGGATATACGCTCTGGGTTCTTTTGTCGTTAAATCGAAGGCAGACTGCATTCTGGTTTGCAAGAGGTGAAGCAAAGGGCGTGGAAAAGGGTGCCCATGTACCACTTTCTCTTAAGAAACTATGTACCACACTCTTTTGACCCATACCCTCTCTACCACACTCCCTCAATCATTCTATGTTCAACACGCCCTTACCTTTCCCCGACCACTACACCGTGTTTCTCTTTCCCATGTATTATTTTCTTCAAAAAAAAAAAACATCCACCTTCAACCAATATCCTCTATACATCTTCTTAATCTATCTCGTTTCCTAAATATACTTCTTAATACTGCACAACTTACACAATACGCACAAAATTATGTTCAACACTACCTACCACTCCCCTGACAAGAACAATCCATCATAGTATTGTTCATGTACCACTTTCTCTCAAAAATGTACCACACACTCTCAACTAATATTCTCTATAAGCCCCTTAATCCATCACGCATTTCTAAATACATACATCAGGCACTTAACTGGGCTGATAATCCATGAAACTATGTATAACACACACACTACCACTCCCTTAACTAACATAATCATATGTTCCTTGCCCATGTACCACTTTCTCTCAAAAAAAAATGTGTCCTAATTATGCCCCTCACTAGATTACTACTTGAAAAATACACATACTTATATTTAAGAGCCTCTTAAAATTTCCTCGAACATTATACACTAGAGCCGCAGCCCACGTACCACTTACTCTCAAAAACCTATGATCTGAACTCCATTAATCCATATCCTTTACTCAATATCCTTAACTATATTGTACCACTCACACAATGCATATAAACCGATATCCAAAAACCCCTTTCCTGACTACCACACACTATACACTAAAGCCCTTGCTTATGTACCACTTTCTCTAGAAAAAAACATAGTTAAATTTATATAGATATAGTTATATAGTTGTATAGATAAAGTAACTTCAAGTTATCCAAACAGTTACTTTGATCAATTCCCTAATTTTATAGTTTAGGAATGAAAATAACTAAGGTGATAATTGATAATAACTTAATTAAAAAAGAAGTAGGCATCAGTTGAAGAAAGATTTTTCTACCTCATTTTCTAACCAAATATTTGTTTTTTCACCCAAAAAATATAAACTTTTTTTGCCGAAAAAAATTAATTTTCAAGCCAAAAGGAAGAATTCTCAACAAAAAAGTTACTCCTCAACAAAGTTTAGAATTTTTACGAAAATGGTTAAATTTTTAACAGAATAAATAAATTTTCAATTAAATGGTTGAAGTTTTATTGTAAAAATATTAATTTCCAACAAAAAAGATAATTTTCAACCAAATAGTTGAATTTTCCACCATTTTAAAACCGAAAAGACGAATTTTCTACAAAAGAGTTAAATTTCAAACAAAAAAGTTAATTTTCGAAAAAATTGGGGCTTTCTACCAAAAAACATAGATTTTTAACAAAATACATGAATTTTCAACCAGATGGTTGAATTTTTACACAAAAAATAATAATTTTTATCAAAAAATTTGATTTTCAACCAAATAGTTGAATTTTCTATCATTTTAAAACTGAAAAGACTAATAAAATAGTTGAATTTCCAAGAAAAAAGTGAATTGTCAACCATATGGTTGAATTTTTACACAAAAAATAATTATTTTTATCAAAAAATTTGATTTTTAACCAAATAGTTGAATTTTCTATCGTATTCAAACTAAACAGACTAATTTTCAACAAAATAGTTAAATTTCTCACAAAAAAGTGAATTTTTAACCAAATAGTTGAATTTTCTAGCATCATAAAACAAAAAAGACGAATTTTCTACAAAAGAGTTAAATTTTCAACAAAAAAGTTAATTTTCGACAAAATTTGGACTTTCTAACAAAATACTCAAATTTTTTACAAAATACCAGAGTTTTCAACCAAATGGTTAAACTTTCATACCAAAAATATTAATTTTCAACTAAATAGTTACTTCTGAACCAAATTTTGACTTTTTACAAAAATACTTAAATTTTTAGCAAAATACATAAATTTTTAATCAAATGGTAGAATTTTCATAGCAAAAATATTAATTTTCGAAAAAAGGTAATTTTCAACCAAATAGTTGAATTTACAACAAACAAGTACATTTTCAACGAAGTAGTTGAATTTTCTAGCTTGTTTAAACCAAAAAGACGAATTTTCTACAAAAGAGTTAAATTTTCAAAAAAAAGTTCATTTTCCACAAAATTTGCACTTTCTAACAAAATACTCAAATTTTTCACAAAATAACAGAGTTTTCAACCAAATGGTTAAATTTTCATACCAAAAATATTAAATTTCAACTAAATAGTTACTTCTGAACCACATTTGGACTTTTGAAAAAAATGGTTAAATTTTTAACAAAATACATAAATTTTCAATCAAATGGTTGAATTTTCATAGCAAAAATATTAATTTTCAAAAAAAAGGTCATTTCCAACCAAATAGTTGAATTTTCCATCATTTCAAAACAAAAAAGACGAATTTTCTACAAAAGAGTTAAATTTCTAACAAAAAAATTAATTTTTGAAAAAATTCTTATTTTCTACAAAAATACTTGATTTTTTTCCGAAATATATGAATTTTTAACCAAAGGTTAAAATTTTTATAACAAAAATATTATTTTTTATTGAAAAAATTATTTTTTAACCAAATAGTTGAATTTTATATCATTTTTAAACAAAAAAGACTTATTTTCAACAAAACAGTTAAATTTCCAACCAAAAAGTGACTTTTTAACCAAATAGTTGAATTTTCTAGCAAGTTCAAACGAAAAAGACGAATTTTCTACAAAAGAGTTAAATTTTCAACAAAAAGTTAATTTTTCACGAAATTTGGACTTTCTACCGAAATACTTAAATTTTTAACAAAATACATTAATTTTCAACCAAATGGTTGAATCTTCATACCAGAAATAATCATTTTTATCAAAAAAGTTAATTTTCAACGAAAACATTGAATTTTGTAGCATTGTCAAACAATAAAAAAAGAATTTTCTACAAAAGAGTTTCTACAAAAAAAATCGAATTTGAAAGAAAATAATTAAATTTTTAACGAGATATTATTTTTTAACTAAAATCATGAATCTTTAACCCGACAAATGAATTTTCAAGAAAGAAGGTAAACTTTTGAACAATTAGTTAAATTTTCCACCAGAAAAGAAAAATTTTACAAAAAAATAGCTAAACGATCTTCAGATTTTTTTTTGCAAAAGCGATGAATTTTTCAACCAAAATCAACATTTTACAACAAAAAAGTTGAACTTCAAACAAAACTTTTCAATATTTTTCATATTTTTTAAAACTTTTTAGTTATGAAGAAATAATAAACAAATATCGAGTACAATCATTATCTGAAGAGTATTCTATTTTTTTCTGAAAAAATCATTCGTAATCTTTTCATATTGTTTTAAAAATAATATTCACTCATAAAAAGTATAAAATAAGATATATACCTCTCATATAATTATTTATCATTTTTTCATATCTAAAAAGTCAGCAAAAAGTTGGAAATAACAGATAAAACTTCAACTTTTTATTATTTCACTAAGATATTATTTTTATACATAATAATAAATTGTTTGAAAGTTATGTTTGTTTACTATAATTGATTTATTTTCTCACTCTTTATGAAAAATTAAAAAGAGCTTCGAGATTTCAGAAATACTGCAACTTTCTAGCATTATTCGAAGAAAATATTGTTAAAAATAATATTAAATTGATTGAAAAATAATTTTTGTTAAATTTAAATAATTATATACTCTCTGAATGCTATGTCAAAGTAGAAAATTCAGAAAAAGCCCCGACTTTCTCTTTCTACCTAAAGAGATAATTGCTAGAATAAATAACAAATTGTTTAAAACATTAAAATATCAAAACTTGACAAATTTACAAAATCAGGTAATATATATATATATATATATATATATATTGCTTCATATTGTCTGATAGTGTATCATATTGCATCATATTCTATGATACCGTATCATATTGCACCATATTGTATGATACAGTATCATATTGTATTTTACAGTATCATATTGTATGATGATGTATCACATTGCACGATACTTTGTCATATGGTATGATACTGTATCATATTCCATCATATTATATGATTTTGTACCATATTGTCTAATAGTGTATTCTATCGTCATACATGATTTGAGGGGTGTTAGGAAGATGTGGTGATATAGGAGTTTTATCATCAATAACGTTACCCACAGACCAGGGTCGCTCCCTTAAAATATTTTTTCACCCCAAGACTATGTGAATACTCCACAATTTTTCAAAAATATTTGCACAATAAGTTGAAACATATCGCTTCTTAGATTTATATTACTTTATACATTTATTATCTATCCAATAAACGCAAGACTCTTGACTTATGAAAGCATATACCCGCGAGGAGATTACTCTCAAGATAAAGTGCTCTAAAACTGAAAGAAGAGTATTCTGAAAATGCACATTCATCTGCCTTTGCACAAATGCAGGATTTATTATATCGGCATTTCGACGCGGCAATAAAGTACACTGCTTGAAAAGCTCTTGTAGAAGATTTCCAGACGATGCCCGTTGACAATAATTATTTATGGAATCGCATTCAGTACTAGTTTGCAAACGGATACGATAAGGCCTAGTGGCTTCGAAGATACTGGGCCCGGCAGCTCACTCGTGATTAACGAGAAGTGAGATCTAATTACAAATTGAATCTAGAGGCTGGCGATGCCTTATTTCAGAAAAAACAATGACAACGCCGCCTATCCCACCTATTTGGTCTTACGCACGTGGAATGCGAATCTCGCGCATAAATTCTCGCGCCTTTCACGAACATCCTCCGTAACTCTCGGAACTGGACTTTTGACTTGAAAAAATAATAAGAGGCCTGGGAAGAAGGTGAGGAGGGAGAGGAAGTGCAAGAAGAAGAGGAAAAGACAAGAAAAGGATGAAAAGACAAGAAAAGGATGAAAAGACAAGAAGAAAGATGAGAGACAAGTAGAAGATGATAGAGAAGAAGATGAAAAAGAAGAAGAGAAGAAGCCAAAGACCGGTTAATCCAGATTAACTTTGAACCAGCGTGGTAGAAGTGGAGTCGATCGGGAGTAACGATCTTCCGCGATCAAAATGCACCGATACACTTTCCCCCTCGAGTAATCGCCGGACATGTCCTGTCGGTGAAGGGGACCTTCATTGTGCGCGTTCAAATCTCCCAGGGTATAAGTGAGAGCTTGTGTACCAGCTGGCCAGAGACCAGGTGGGGAAAATGTATTATAATGTGTAATAGAGGCACGCGCGGTGATCTACGATCTCGAATGAGTCCATAGATCACTTCTCTCACGTATATTATATAGGCGTATGTATATATTATAGTACGACAAAATACTCGCATTATAGGGATCGATTTTGGACCGCAGAGATCCTAAACACTGTTGTGGAATTTTCAATTTAAGAATGATAATAAACTGGTTGAGGTGACATGAGCTTCTCACATATGCAGCATACTGTCACTTTCCATCAACCCTATAGTTATTAGTTAGATATCACTGATGTACTACTCCATGTGCCACTCCTGAAACCATTCTACGTATAGCCATCACCCAATACCCATAACCATCACTTATACCCATGATTCATACCTATAACTTATACCTATCACTCATACTCATCATCCATACACAGCACACATGCCCATATTCTATATATAACGTACCCATACTTATCACAGATACACATCACCCATATCCAGCACACATGCCCATATCCTATACCCATCACCTTACTTATTACCCATACCCGTCACCCATACTTATCACTAATATCCATCACTCATACTTATCACTGATACCCATCACCCATCACCCACGCCCATCACCTATACATATCACCCATACTTATCATACATGCCCATCAGCCATACTCATCACACATCACCCATAGCCCATATCCATTACAAATACTCATTACACATTGGCTGCACCCATACTTATAACCCATACTCATCAAACATACCCGATACCCATACAGATCACCTATGATTGTCAGCCATACCCATCATTGATACCCGTCACCCGTATCCATCAGCCATATTCATTATCCATAAACATCACCTATACCCATCGTCCATACCCATCATCCATCACACATACTCATCATCCATACCCATCACCTTAACCTATCACCTACACCCATCACCCATACTTATCACACATACCCATCAGCCATACCCAACACACATGCTTATCTTCCACACCCAGCACACATGCCCATCTTTCATACCCATCACCCAGACCCATCGTTGATACCCATCGACCATATCTGTCATCCATACGCATACCAATCACTCATCACTCATCACCCATACCCATCACCCATACCCATCGCCCATACCCATCGCCCATACCCATCACCCATACTCATCACCTATACCCATCCCTCATCCGCATCATCTACACCCATCACCTATGCCTATCACCCATACTTATCAAACATACCCATCACTCATAACCCATGCGAATCCTATTGCCAAACATTTAAACAAAATAATAATATTTCATTAATTTCATTCCACTTATAAGTAAGAGGTCGTTCAAAAAATGCGCACGATTTTTCCAACACAATTTATATCTCAGAAGGTTTCATGTTTAGTAAAACAAAATTCATCATTTTAAAAACAGCAGACATATATTAAAATCAATTATACATATAATACTGTATTATATTTCATCATAGAGGATCACAGCATATCATAGCGTGTCAGAATGTATCATAGTATATCACAGTATATCACACTGTACCATATAATATCATAATGCATCATCATAGTGTATCATAGTGTAATTTGGTGCAGCATATTGTATATCATATCATACTGTATCATATTATATGATATTATTTCGCATTGTATAGTATTGTATCATATTGTATTAGGTTGTATCATATTGTATTATATTGCATCATATTGTATCATATAGTGTAATAGTTTATTATATTGTATCCCACTGCATGTGATTGCGCCACAGTGTGTCCTATTTTACAGTACTGCGTCATCTTGCATCATATTGTATCAAATTACCTCATATTATATGAAATTGTATCACATTATATGATATTGTGTCATGTTTTATTATTTTGTATCATATTGTATCATATAATATAATAGTGTGTCATAATGTATCATATTGTATCACATTACACCATATTGTATCGTATTGCACTATATTGTGCCATACTGTAATATATGGTATCATATTCCATCATATTATATGAGATTGCATCACGTTTCATCGTATTGCATCATATTTTATTATGCTATATCATATATTATAATATCATATGGTATTCAATAATACTGTACATTATTAAATCATATTGTATCATATTGTATTAGGCTGTATCATTTGGTATCATATTTCATCATATTGTATTCTATTACATTATATTATATCATTTTATATCATACTGCATCATATTGTATCATATTACATCACATCACATAATATTGTATCATATTGCACCATACTGAATCGAATTACATCATATTGTATCATATTGTATATTCTATTGCATAATATTATATCATATTGTATTATATATATTGACACCATACATCATATTATATCATACTGCATCATATTTGCCATATTGTGCCATAGTGTATCATGTCGTATCACATTGTATCACACTGCATCATATTGTATCGTATTGTATCATATAGTCTGAAAGTGTGTCATATTGTATGATGCTATATCATAATACTTGATATTATATGATAATATATCACATTGTATGGTAATGCATCATGTGGTATTTTGTTGTATCATACTGTATTATATTACAACATATGCATCACATTATATCATCTCGTATCATATGTTGTGGTACTGTATCATATCGTGCTTTATTGTAACATATTGTGTCGTATTGCATCATATTGCGTCCTATTGTATCGTATTGCATCATATTGCATCATATTGTATGATACTGTATCATATTGTATGACACTGTACCATATTCCTTCATATTATATGAAATTGTATCATACAGCTGGAAAGTGTATCACATTGTGTCATACTGCATCATATTGTATCGTATTGTACCATATATTCGGAAAGTGTGTCATATTGTATGATACTGTATCATAATACTTGATATTATATGATATTATATCACATTGTATGGTATTGAATCATGTTGTATTTTTTGTATCATATTGTATAATATCATATGATATTGCATCATACTGTATCATACTACAACATATTGCATCATATCGCATCATATTGTATGATACTGTATCATAATCCATCATATTATATGATATTGCCCCCCATTTTATGGTATTGTAACATAGTGTATGATGTTGTACTATATTGTATCATATTGTATTATAGTGTATTATATCGTATGATATTGCATCATATTATTTTATAATGTATGACATTGCATGATGCAGTTTCATATTTTATAATATTGCGTGATATTGTATGTTATTGTATCATATTGTACAATACATAGTGATATTGTATGACACCTACTGTATAAAATTGTATCATATTGTATGATACACTGTAATATAGTATGATAATATATGATAATGTATTATACTGTGTCATAATGCTATTGTTAGTTGAAAAATAATTTTTGTTTGTTTGCCAAGTCTACTATTGTATTTTTAGTTCGGAATTCATCTTGCTTAGTTAAACAGTCTACTATTTAGTTCAATATTGAATTATTTTGTTGAAAATGCAACTGTTTCTTGAAAAGTCATATTCTTTTGTCAAAAGTTCAATTAATTTTTTAAAATTTGAACTGCTTTTTCAAAAAATTAATATTTTTGTTTAAGAATCATCTCTTTAATTGAAAACTTAACTATTTTTCTTAAACTTTCTATTTGTTTTTGGTTAAAATCGAGGTTAAAATAAATGTATCTTTCGTTAAAAATGACACTACTTGGTTGAAAATTTACCTATTTTAGTTGAAAATAATTCTACTATTTGGCTATCTTCTTAAAAATAATAATGATAAATAATCATGGTAAAAAGATCATCTGTTTGTTTGAAAATTCAACAATGAGGTCAAATGTAAAAAAATAACTTCTTCATTTGCAAATCAACGTATTTTTTAAGATTCATCATTTTAGTTGAAAATTCATCACCTTAGTTGAAAATTTAACGATTTTTTTTTAAATAGTTTCTTTTCCTGGTTGAGAATTAATATATTTGACTGAAAATGTACTATTCCAATTGTGGTTGAAAATTAATCTTTTCTGGTTCAAAATTCAACTTTTTTGTATATAATTTTTTTTTTCAATCAAAATTCAACAATCCTTGTTCAAAATTTATCTTTGTGTTTCAGGGTTCAACTATTTTGTTAATAATTCATCTTTTATGGTTGAATTTAACCAGTTTTAAAGTCTTTTTATTTTTATTAAATTTTAGGTTTTCGAACTAACAATTTAATGATTCCATTTTTGGTTAAAACTGATCTTTTTCAATTGAAAATTCAAATATTTTGTTAAAAATTCATTTCTTTTGATTAAAAATCAATTTTCTTGATAAATATTTGTTTATTCGGTTGAAGAGTCATCTGTTTTCTTAAACATTCTACTTTTTAGCATGAAATTACATCTTTATGGGTAAAAAATCGTTCTTCTTCGTGGCAAATTCATATATTTTGTTGATGATTCAACAATTTGGTTACAAATCTGTCTCTTTTTGTTACATTCAACTGGTTAAACATTCTTAATTTTTATTTATTGTAAATTAATATTCAAAAAAAATGTTTAATATTCTATTATTATATGAAAATTTATCGTTTTTAGTTAAAAATTCGAGAACTTGGTTGAAAATTGATCTTTTTGTGTTCAAAATCCTGAATAATTAATTATTTCTTGAATTATTACTTTAGGAGCCGATGATAAAATTAAAATTTAATTTACAAGGCATCTAACATCTTTTTCCAAAGATGTTTTCGCGGACAGGCTTTCCCTTATTTCTGAAATGATCTTCTATCTCTGATTTCGACTTTCCCGCTGTTTCCGGTAGCACTATTGCCAAAAATAAAGTGCCCAAAATTGCAGCACCACTATATAAATAAATCAGAGTAAAAAAACTATGCTTGGCTAATGCGGGATAAAACTGTGTAGCCAGGAAGGCATAAGGAGTTTGAAAACAAAATGAAAGAGGTGCTAAAATGTGAATATATCTTGTAGGATAGATTTCAACCAGCATCGTCCAGGGTAGATTTATAAATCCTACGGTTTCTAGCACCTGTAAACAAAGAAAAATTAGTCAAAGTGGGTAGTTCTATCCCCATACTCCTATCACCGCTCCTCCCTTCTCTCCTTTTCTATCATATCGTTTTTCATTATATTTTATCCTATCCCAATCTCCTTTCAATATGTCCTTTCACTTCACTTCTGATATTTCGCCTCACTTCCCCTCCCCAGACCAGCCATGATGCCCCTCCTCTTTCCCCTCTTTCCCCCTTTCCCCTCTTTCCCTACTGTACCCTACTCCCTCTACTGCCCCTTACTCACTCTAATCATCTCCCATCACTTCTTATCTTCTCCTACCATCCTAACGTCCTCTCATTCTCCCTACTCGCCCTACTTCTACTCCCATAACTTTCTCAATTCTACTCTACTCACCACCAACTCTTACTTTTCTCACTTCTCCGACTCCACAAACTTCCTCTTACTCCAATTTTTCTACTTCCCGTACCATCTCCACACCTATTCCACCCTGAAATTCTTTTACCTTTCCTACTTACAACCCTCTTACTTTCCCTGCTACCTCTACCTGTATGCCACTAAATTCAACTACTCCACTTATTCCCCCTGATATTGATACTTCACCTATTTCCTCTACTTCCCCTTCCATTACACCTCCCATTGTTCATACCATATCTTTCTACTTTACGTACTTCCCCTCTCTTTACTTCCCATACTTCTCTACATTGTAACTTACCACTTTTCATAGTTTCTCTACTGCACTTATTTCACATTTCACCTAATTCGCGACCATACCCACTAACCATACAACTTCCCTCTCTTCTCCTGTTTCTACCTCCTTTGGTTCGCATATTACCTTGCGCCAGTTCCACTGCTCATATAATTCCCCTACTCTCCCTTTTTTATATACTCTTTCTACTTTCTCTGCTCTTCCTACTTCCATTACTTCCCTTACCTTTTCACTCCAACTACTTCCACTTCCTTCATTATCCCAACCTCTCTACTTCTAAACCATCGCATCTCCTACTTTCCCGACTTTCCTTACTTCCCGTACCCCTCACTCTTCCTATAATTTCCTCAATTTTGCATACTTTTCGTACGTTAGGTCCTCTTTCATTCTTCTACTTTCAATCCTCTTACTTCTCCTGCTACCTTTGCTACTACTCCCCTCACGTCCTTCACTCCCCTTAATTCCACCACTCCCTAACACTTACTTCAGCCTCCCATTATACTGCTACTCCTCCTCATTCCCTCTACTTACAAGCGTCCTACTTTCACAACTACTACTACATCTACTCTATTTACGTCACCTGTTTCCACTACTGGTCCCTTTTCCATTCGCTTACTGCTTCTCCTATTCACTTTCACCTTTCTGCCCTTACTTTCCTATATCGTCACTCATCACATTCCATACTTTTCGTACTCCATCACTCCCCTTACTACCATTTCCCCTACCACACACTGCCTACTTCCTCATTCCGTCGAGTTACATTCCTATTACTTTTTTTACTACCCCTACCTCTCCTCCCTCACTTCTCGTTACTTCCCCTAATTACCTCAACCTCACTTCCCCTACTTACCTCAACCTCACTTCCCCTGCTTTCCTTACTTTTCCTTCCATTACTACCCTTACTTATCCTACGTGCCTTCTTCTCACTTCCCTTATTGCCCCTACTGCTTCTCTCACTTTCCCTATCCTCAATACTTCCCTTACTGCCACCTCACTTTCCCTACCTTTTCATTTCTCACCCAACATAACTTCCCTTACTTGCAATCTACTTTTTTCACTTCTGTTACTTCTACTTTCCTCACTTATCATATATGCCGTACGCTCACTTTCCCTACTTCCTCTTTCCTAATTTCCCTTACTTACTCTATCTTTCACCTTCGTTCTTTTCCTTCTCTCACTGCATCCCCTACCTTCTCATTTTATGTACTATCCCTGCTTATAATCACCCTACACCCTCTACTACTCTTATTTCTACTTTCCTTACCTTCCTCTTTTTTCAATACTCCCCTAGTTCCTCTACTCTTCCTGATGAACCTACTCGCCCTGCTTCTCCTTCGTTTCCCACTTTTTCTTCTTCTCTTTTTTTTCTTCCCCATTCTTATTTACCTACCCCTAGCACTACCTACCTCTTTCATCCCCCCCTAGTTAGAATCCTATTAGTTTCCCTACTACTCCTACTTCTACTTCCCACACTATCCTTACTTCTCATTCCCTTACTCACGCTAGTCCTTTAACTTGAGTTTCTTTATTTCTTCTACATCCCTCCTTACTTTCTCTACCTTTATTTCTTTTATCTACTTCCCCTATCAGTTCTCTTACTCACAATCGTGTTACTTCCCTTACTATCCTACATGTACTCCCCTCCTTTCCCCTACTGCCTTATGATTTCCCTTTTTCCCTTTTCTCACTTCTCCTAATTCCACTCTCCTCGCTTTCTCAAACAACACTTCCTCTAATTCCACACATCACACTTCCTCTCACTCACTCAGCCGGAAAAAAAGTGCGACGTAGCTGAGGATCACAAAAAAATCTTTCTTCTGTAACCCGAGCTAAACCAATATACTCATACGTTTTTGAGGTAGCTGAATCCAAATCTGTGGTCAGTTTGACCCCGTCAGGTTAGGATCAAGGTCAATTAAAGGTCAAAATGGGAAAAAATTGTTGAATTGGCGTGAACAACTACAAGAAGACGTTTTTCGGGTCCCTGAATCCGAATTCAGGGTGAGTTTGACCTCATCAGGTCAGGATCAAGGTCAAGTGAAGTTCAAAATAAGAAAAAACCATTAAATCAGCGTGAAAAACTACTTTAAGACGTTTCTGGGGTCACTGAATCCGAATTCGAGGTCAGCGTGACCCCATCAGGTCAGCATCAAGGTCAAGTTGAGGTCAAAACAAGAAAAAAAATACTGATTTGGCGTGAACTACCTTAAGACATTTTTGGGGTCGCTGAATATGAATTCGGGGTCAGTTTGACACCATCAGGTCAGGATCAAGGTCAAGTTGAGGTCAAAATGAGGAAACACTATTGAATCGGCATGAAAAACTACTTTAAGACGTTTCTGGTGTTGCTGAATCCGAATTCAGGATCAGTTTGACCCCGTCAAGTCAGGATCAAGGTCAAGTTGAGGTCAAATGAAGAAAAAAACCTTGAATCGACGTGAACCACTACTTTAAGACTTTTTTGGGGTCGCTAAATTTGAATTCAAGGTAAGTTTGACCCTATCAGGTCAGGATCAAGGTCAAGTTGAGGTCAAAATGAGGAAACACTATTGAATCAGCATGAAAAACTACTTTAAGACGTTTCTGGTGTTGCTGAATCCGAATTCAGGATCAGTTTGACCCCGTCAGGTCAGGATCAAGGTCAAGTTGAGGTCAAATGAAGAAAAAAACCTTGAATCGACGTGAACCACTACTTTAACACGTTTTTGGGGTCGCTGAATTTGAATTCAAGGTAAGTTTGACCCCATCAGGTCAGGATCAAGGTCAATTTGAGGTTAAAATAAGAAAAGCCTTTGAATTGGCGTGAACCACTATTCTAAGACGTTTTTGGGGTCGCTGAATCCGAATTCGGGATCAGTTTGGCCCCACCAGAGCAGGATCAAGGTCAAGTGAAGGTCAACATGAGAAAAAGCCATTGAATCGGCGTAAACCGCTACTTCAAGACGTTTCGTGGGTCGCTGAATCTGAATATTAGGTTATTTCGACTCCATAAGATCAGGATCAAGGTCAAGTGAAGGTCGAAATCAGAAAACCTAATTGAATCGGCGTGAAACACTACCTTGAGACGTTTTTGGGTCGCTGAATTCGAATTCTGGATCAATTTGACCCCATCAGGTTAGGACCAAGGTCAAGTAAAGGTCAAAATGAGAAAAAACGACTGAATTAGCGTGAAACAATACTTTAATATATTACTAGGGTCGCTCAATCCGAATACAAGGTCATTTTGACCCTATCAAGTCAGGATTAAGGTCAAGTGAAGGTCAAAATAGGAAAAAAACATTGAATCGACGTGAACCACTACTTTAAGACGTTTTTGAGGTCTCTAAATCCGAATTCAGCGATCTCAAAAACGTATAGGTATGAAGTTTAGCTCGGGTTGCAGCAATTTTTTTTTGTGGTGTGATATGGAATTCAGAAAATCAGTCTTTGAAAATTTAAATATTTATCTAGATTTATATTAAATATATTTAGGCCATTATAAAGTATTGAAGACGTACCACAAGAAGTAACAAGCATGTCAAAGGAATAGTTGAGATCCCAGTATCTAAGAAAAGTTGATTGTAAACTCCAAGGATAATAAGTAAAATTGAAACTACGACTCCTGTAGATATCGCCACAGATCTTCGGCCCATTCTAAAATTGTTTTGAATCCATTATAAAAACATAATCACTTTTTTATTTTATTTTTATTCATTCCATTTTATGCCATCCTCACCTGACACTGAAAACAGCCAATGTAATATCTCCAGTTAATTGTAAGATTCCTATAACTATGACTACAAAAAATGGATCACTTGTGACTCCTGCCCTCCTTAAAACGTCGACTCCGTACGAAAATAGCACAGGACCTCCGGAGAGATCGGAAATTGAAAAAAAGATATTCAAAATCACAAAAGGTTTCCAAACTTCCGGTAGTTTCAAAATTTGCAAAACAGATTGTATTTTTGTTTTAAAATTTTTCAATCTGCTGGAATTCTCTCCTGCATCTGTTCTTTCATGTGTGGAACTGGTCAATGTTTTCTCTTCGCATTTTTCTTCGTTGTAGGCCACCATCTCTGCGAATTCATTTTCAAAATCGGGATTGGGTTTTTCAAGGCCACGTAATGTCAAGAGTGATTTTCTTGCTTCTTCTTTTCGATCCATCAGTAATAACCATCTTGGGCTTTCCGGAAGAAAGAGGGCGACTAGTATTAACGGAGGTGTTAATATGAAAACAACGATTGCAGCGACAAGACGCCAATTGCTCTAAAGTCAATTAAAAATCATTTTTAATTATTATTTTTTTTTTAAGAAGATCTTCTCCTTTCACTTCGCTGGGATTCGAACCACAGAACTTCTGAGGTTCGAATCCCAGCGGAGTGAAACGAGAAAATCTTTTTTTAGAAGAAAATTAATCAATCTGCTATTGTCAATGTTAATTCTGCTTGATCTTGGTTAATTTTTCTCGAATAATAAATTATTGTTTGAATTTCAAAAACATTATTACTGCTTTTATTTCGATTTTACAAAAGTTAGACTGAAGACGGATAGTATCAAACATCTAACCGGGTGACCTGTTAGACAATATAGATAAAAATATTTTTGAAAATGCTTCAAAAATATTATCAAATTTTCCGTTAAATTAAGTTCCTCCAGCGACCTGGAAAAGTCTTTGAATTGCTGATGGTTTTTGAACTTGTTCTTTGCTAAACAAAACAAAAATTTTTTTTGTGGTAGTTATAATTTGATTTTTAATAATTAAAGAAAGTTCAATCCCGCGTGTAAAATGTTGTCTATTTTTTTCATAGCTTGTGTCGTTCTTCCAAAAATTTAATTTTAGAAATTTAAAATTTGTTTTTTTATAAATAAAACAAAAACTAGGCATCCTATAAGTGATGGATGAGAAATTTTTAGATTATTTTTGGGTACGTAATTTTCGTTTACCTAGATTTTTTCGCATCTTGCATAGTTTGACCGGAAAATGAGATTTTTAATTTTTAATTATTTTTGGTGCAATCAAAATTTGAATTTTCGATTTTGCAAGAAAATCCAGAAAGATGTTATAATAATCTTGTAGGGCTTCCAAAAGTCAACGTTTCCCTTTTCATCGCTTTTTTTCATAGCGTGCGTTGTTCGGCCTAAAATTTGCATTTTCCTTCGATTTTTCTAATTTTAGAAATGCTATAACTCTGATAATTTTCTTTTAATCGAGAAAAGTAATGAAAGTGAATGTTCAGAGTTTTTGAGTACTACGAATAGTTGCACATAGAATTTTTAAATCTTGAAAAAAAATGGTTTTAAAAATTTTCAAAATTCTCTAACTTTCTGAATTTTTATCCAAAATAGCTGGCTAACAAATTTAACCTTCAGTTTCTGATACTATGAAAATTTGCCAAAGGCCAATCGAATAGATAATTTTTCTCAAAAATTATCGTGCTGACAGACAAACAGACAGAGAGACATACATACGTACAGACAGACAGACACATTCGTAAACACCTGTTTTTCCAGTTCAGAGGGTTTTTATTTTAAAAAAATTTTTTTATTGAACTGTTTTTGGAAGAATTTTAATTTTTTTTTTTTCAAAAATTGAACTATTTGGTTGAAAACTGACTTTCGTAGTAGAAAATTTCAGTATTCTGTTAACAGTTTCACTATTTTGTTGAAGACATAGTTGAATTTGTAATTAAAAAATATAAATTTTGAACAAAACATATAAAAGTTTCATTTTAGGGTTGAAAAATTAATTTTCAAACACAAAAACAATTTCTACCGGTCAAACGAAACAAAAAGACAACATAAATTTCGAACAAAATATAGTTGAACACATAACCAAAAAGATGAACTTTTAAAGAAGAAGATTAATTTTCTACGCAAAAAGACGATTTTTCAGCAAAATAAATTAATTCTTAACTAGATACATAAATTTTAAACAAACGAAAAAATTAATTTTCCATAGCAGTTGAATCTTTGACCGGAAACTATGCGTTTTCATCAAAAACGTTAATTTTTCACCAAACAGGTAATTTTTTAAATAAATAGTTTGATTCAAACCAAATAGTTGATTTTTCTACTAAAGTGGGTAGATTTTTAACTGAAAAAACAAGTTTTCAATTAGAAACGGAATAGTTACATTTTCAGTCGAAAAAAACTAATTTTCAACAACAAAAAAAACAAACAAAAAACGAATTTTAGGTTTCTGAATTGTCCACAAAAGAAATTATTGAATGAATTTCCAACAATTACGTTAACTTTCTACCAATTAGTTAATTTTTTAATAAATAGTTTAATTTTCAAACAAACAGTTGAATTTTCTACCAAAAATGTTATTTTTCAACTGAAGGGATAAGTTTTGAACTAAAGATGGAATAATTACAGTTTTAGTTGAAAAATAGAATTAAAAAAATAGAATAAATGAAAATTTCAGGTCAAGAATTATCCACAAAACAGTTTATTTTCTAACAGGTAGTAAATTTTATGAATTAATGGATTAATTATTATCCAAATAGTAAAATTTGTTACTGAAGTAGTTCAATTTTGCACTAAAAAGAGGAATTTTCAACCAAGCAGTTGCATTTTTTACCAAAAAGATGGTATTTGCGAAGAAGTGAATTTAAAAAAAGCATATTTTCTGCAAAACAATTGCGTTTAACCCGAAAAAAATTTTGTCATAAAAAAGTTCATTTTTAACTAGGTAGTTTAATTTTCTACTAAATTCTTGAATTTTGAACACAAAAAGATTTTTTTTGAGGTTAGGCGTGAATCGAACTTTTTCAACCTCGTGCGTCAAGAATGTAATAAATCACTTGAATTTACCAATAAATATTAATATTCGATTCAATGTAATTTTTTTCACTCAGATTTGCAATATCTAGTGATAAGATAAGGACTAATTAATCTGTTTTGATTTAAAAAGATATCTAGACAAAGAGCAATGAACGTGTTGATAGGTTTGTTTACAAATCGAGAGTTCGAGGTCGCTTACCAGATAAGCCGAATGCACGTGTAAATATCAGGTATATATTAGAGTATGCTACATTTAAATCTCAATAAACCGGGAAAATAAATTAAGAATCGAATACAATTAATGAGCTTTCTATCATTTATATAGTATTATAAATGTTAATTAATAATTAATAATAATAATGAAGAAAAATTATTTAATAAAATTAATAAGCCTTAAGAGAATTGTAATAGTTTCACTCGTTATATTAGCATAAAACAAGCCTAAACGCGCGGGCATTAGGGTCCGTCAGCACTCAACGCGACAGGCGAGCCCCACTCCGCTGAGAGTATCAATCCACGTGAGCCAGCGCCACCAATCACAGCCACCGTCTGACCGTAACCACGGTAACCACCACCTCCACCGGGTAACCAGGAGTAGGGGCAAGACGTTATAAGGTCATGCAAGACCAGGGAACGGCACTCATTCGCCAGCTAGTCTGGCGAGTTAAGCTCCAGTGATTTTGACGCCAGCCTTTTTATGAAATTTTGTAAAATGAAGAAGTAATGTTACCTCAGGGTTTGTGCGTCGCAGAAATTCAAGAACAATTTTTTTAACGCTGCGCCGATAATATCCGTCGGTAATGTTATTTGTTAGTTTTACTAATATTAGGTAGGATAATAAATTATAACTAACCTTCAATAAATATCCTGAGATACAAATCAGAAGATATCCAATAGAGAAAAAGGAAGAAATTAGAGGATTAAGAGTTCGAGCGAGATCTACTGTTAACATCTCAGATGCATAAATTCGAATACTTGCTGATATTATTGGTGCTGCGAGTCCTATTAGCAAATATTTATAAAAATTGATACAAATTATTCTAAGTAGCTCAACTTGAAATTAAGTACCTGTAATTGCTCTGCCAAGCAGCAACTGAATGACAGTAGTGCTCGAAGCAATAAGAATCCATCCTACTGTACAAAAGCTTCCTCCAACCAAAATGCTCAAACGTCTTCCGTGTTTTATTAAGAAAATAGTTATCAGATATCCAATGGCATTTGTAATGCTGACTATAGAGACTGTTGATAAATAATTTGTAATTATTTGAGAAAATTGAGATTTGAATGGAGAACTTAAATAAATCTGGTGTGTAAAGCTGTACATAAAATATTTTATTCAAAATCCTACCAAAAAAAGCTGACATTTCGGTATTTAAGTAAACTTTGGAAGTAGTGTTTTCATTTGACAAATATGGTAAAGCCACTGTTGAAAAAGCTGGCATAAAACCTCCCATCATCAGCCCAATCATTCCTATGTAGATACACTAGAAGTACAATACTTTAACTGGTTTTTATTAAATTTTGTACTTGTTTACTTTGATGATTTATTCGAATTTTTGTGTATTTTTAAGTACAAACGTAAATATTATTTACATTATTATATTATATTATTAATAAATATATTATTGAATGCCAATATTAAAATATGAATAAAATAATAATTTTATTATTGAAATATTAAAATTTCAAGGTACCAAAAAATAAGAAATCAGTCAGTTCGAAAAAATACTTATCAAATTTCCAAAAACAGAAATTTTTCGCGCTAAAGAAGGGACAGGGTGTAACAGAACTTCCTTCTACCCTTTTCCAACTCAAAAAATTATGATTTTATATGAAAAAATATTTATAAACCTTTATTTATGTTAAAATTATTCAACATTAGTTAAAATCATTAAAATCTATTGAAATTAATTCTGAAAAAGAAGAATTTGTTAATAACAAAAAAAAAACTTTTGTTTATTTTTCTATTTTTCCAGAACAATGCAAATTTTTGTGTGAAAAATTTATACGAAAAAAAAGAAAAGGTTAAAAAATCAGTAGACCATCTTGACAGCGCCACATTTGCAGCAAGGGCAGGCTATCCTGGGCCCGAATAGTTCCCCAATAATTAAAATAATGAATAAATAATGAATGAATAATAATCAGTTTTTCTGAAAAATAAATGATAATCTCTGTAAAAAAAACTGACCTGAAAAACAGTTTGTTTTCGTGGAGGTTTGCAATTCAGCCCAAACATTTTCCTGGGATTTTATAAACGTGAATATATTGAATCAACTGATTTGTTTCAAATACTCTGTTTCCTTTAAAGATAAAATTTTCTGGAAATCAAATAGGCATATTTTTAGAGCTATCTTATCAGAATGCTCGAAAAAGGTGTACTCATTTCGGTCTAAACGATATCTGAACAAGTCAACAATAATTTAAACTTTTGCGTCTAAGAAACAAAAGTTGTGGGTTATTATTCAGAAAAAGTGGGAATAAATTTATTTCTTCAATCTTTTTCAGATTTTTTTTTTATTTTATTTTTTATTTTTTAACTCAAAAAAATGTTCCTATTGATACAAAAATTATGGAAAATTTCATGG
Organism: Andricus grossulariae; assembly: GCA_011634705.1. Classification (NCBI taxonomy): domain Eukaryota; kingdom Metazoa; phylum Arthropoda; class Insecta; order Hymenoptera; family Cynipidae; genus Andricus; species Andricus grossulariae. The sequence continues at coordinate 24,622 of JAABKJ010002768.1, forward strand.
CATGAAAAGATTTTTCTAGTGAACAGTAATGGAAACAAATTTTGAAATATAAAGTGCAGAAACTCAGATTCGACATATTTAACTTTTTCCAAAAAGCGTGTGATTTTAATTTCTAACTTTTTGTTACTTCTCACAAAAAAATACATACACTAAATTTGCCATGATTATCGAAACAAAAGGACATTTAAAAAAATTAAAATCGCGTAAGAAAATTGTCTACACGAAAATTATGCTCTTCATTAAGCTCTGTATGCTCATTTTTTATTTATTTATTTTTTTTTAATTTGAGTTTTAGACACCTTTCTGCGTCAGTTTATCTCTAATGGGAAGCAAGGCATACAAAACCGAGCTATGTTATTTAAAAAAAAAAAAAAAAAATTGGGCTGAAGTATACTAGGCTTTTGCTCTATTGTACCGTACACATTTTTTTTGTTGTTGTTGAAAAAATCCAAATTTGAGCTGAAATTATAGTTGATAGGTTTGGTATAATAGCACAGGTACTGCCGCATAACCGTCCGTCCACGATCATTCCGGGCGATTCTCGACTTGCATAGCACTACCTGAGTAGTATACCCCCACCATTGCGTCCAGCGCGTTACCCCTTACTTGCTTCAAACGGTACCATATTATTCAATTAAAATTTAGATTTGATTTTTCTATTTTATTTCAAAATATTTAATTACCCTAAACACTTTGAGAATTATATGCTTTTTGATGGGAAATTTCAAAATTAATGGATTTAAACTTGTAGTTAAAAATTAAGCAATTGTAAACTTCGTTTAAAAATTAAAGAATTCTTAAATTAGGATCTTGAAAGTGATCGTTAAAAAAATATGCCCGCCTCCTAATCTGACGCGAGATATGCTTCGTAAAAGCAAATGAGGGGCAACGCCGTTGTCACAATAGGGGCGGTATACTACTCAGTTAGTGTGATGCAAGTCGGGAATCTCCCATCTCAGGTACACCCGCCTGCTAAGATCCAATCCCAGGCAGGAGGAAGCAAGTGAGGGGTAACGCGCTGGACGCAGTGGTGGGGGTGTACTACTCAGGTAGTGTGTTGCGAGTCGGGAAGTGCTCACCTCAGGTACCGAAAAATAATGAAACAAGAACTTTGTTCGGTTTTCGAAATTCGAATTTTATACATTTTAGTTTGTGGTGACTCAAAAAAAATTTCTTTTTCGAATTTCAGCTCAAATTTGGATTTGTTGAAAATATTTCTTGACAGAATAGAGCACAAGCCTAGCAATTCAGCACGACTGTTTTTTTCTTTTAACAAAATGGCGGTGCTGACCCTGAAAAGTTTTTTTTTAATTCTGGCCCAAAATTTGATTTTTTTTTCGAAAACAATTTTGCAGCACAATAGACACTCTTCTACTTTTTATTCGTTTTATAAATTGTTTGTGTAAAACAAATGATAATTACTTACTCAGAAAGAAAAAAAATCCATTTTTACGCACATCTTGGCAACTCAATTTTAAGAAAATCTTTTTGCAACTCGAAATTTTTAAATAAAAAGGAACACGTGAAATAAGAGAGTCTTTCGAGAAACTGAATATTTGGCGAATAAGCGTATGCTGATAATTTGCTATCTAAAAAAAAAACTTTTTCGAGCAAATACATGAAGTATCACTAAAAATGTTGAATTTTATTTTCATTCCGCATTTTTCTACATTCAACGGTCGGCGAAAATGCAAATAATTTTAAGATCTCGCTATGTGCAATAATTTGTTATCTAAGAAAAAACAAGTTTAGAAAAAAATATGAAATATAATTTAAAAAATCAAATTTTATTTGCGATTTAGTAGTCTACTTTTACAGTTTCGACGCAAAAGCAAATAATTGCGAAACCTCGCTATGTGCAATAAAGGTTCATAAAAAAAAACTGTTTAGGAGAAAAGCATGAAATGTAATTTAAAAAATTGAATTTTATTTTTGATTCAGTACTCTACTTTCAAAGGTTTGTTAAATCGAAATGTAAAATTTATTATTATATTTTCAGTTGAAATAATTAATTTTTCAACCAAGAAAAAGGTGATTTGCAAGAAAATAGTTGAGTTTTCAACCAAACTGATGAATCTTTGATAAAAAAATGAATTCTCAATCAAAAGTGTGATAATTGATATTTCCACCAAAAAATATTTGAATTTTCAATAAAAAATTGCTTTTGCAAATGTTATAATTAAACCAAGCATACGAATTTTTAACAAAAAAGTTGCATTTTTAACCAAGGAAGACTTGTCAATCAATGAAGAAAGAAAATCTCATCCAAAATGTTGAGTTTTTAAGTCATAAAGACGATTAGAAAAAAAGTTGAAAAAGATAGATTTGTAACAAAAAAGCGGATAATTTAATTTTAAATTACAAAAATAAGTTTTTAACAAAATGAAACAAATTTCTAACAAAATAGTCGAATTTTCAACCAAAAAGATGAATTTTCAACCAAAAAGATTAAATGTCTATAAAAAAAAGAAAAATTGTGGAAAAATGAAATAGTTCAATTTTTCGTTGGAAAAATTGATTTTCAATGAAAAACATAACTTTCAATTTAAATTTTCAATGAAATTTTCAATCTT
>JAABKJ010002769.1:0-27188 GCA_011634705.1 Andricus grossulariae
ATATTACATTAAATTATTTAATTAATATTTGATTTCTGTTCAAATTGTGAAGCTCCAAAATTCAAAGGATCTATTACTTTCAGATTTATTATAATTGAAAAATATTTAAATTTCAGCGCAACAGCTTGGGTGAGATTTTTTCGACCAGATCCGAGCGGTTCAATGGCTCATTCGGCTAGGGCGTGCGGTAGATTCAGGTTTAGGTAGTTTAGGTAGGGTTCGAATCTCCAGTGGGTGTGATTTTTCAAAGCGTTTGAGCTTGCGATTATGTTTGTAAGTGACCGTGCGTGCAATTGTGTAATTTCAAAATTAAATGAAGTGCAGTGATAAAATACAAAACAATTTTTTGTGCAAATTCATCAACAGTTTCGAGCTGCTGTAATGGAACGCCTACCGACGATTCTACAACAACCGACTGAATAAGCGCGCGAAAACGACATGCGCGAGGCAAATGCGTAGTAGAAAAGGATGTAATGAGCATAGGCCTCATTTGGCCTGGAAATTCTGGAAATGGATATTAGCAGGACCAGTGAGGGTCATAATAGGGCTTGAATTATATGAAGAGTGAGGCCTTATTTAAACCTGCTTGACCCTGCTTAAGTGCTACAATTTGAGGTCCAAGGCAGGCCCACAATTTCAACTTGGGTATAGTTTTAAATCTGGTATTGGAAGATGTGAAAAGAAGAGCTGTAGAAAAGTTAAATTTTATGCCTATTCTCTACAAACGTTACATGGTTGATATTTTAGCTATTGTTTCTACTAATAAAATTATTGATTTTATACATACTTTCGACAGAGTTTCTTTTGAAAACTGAACAAAATTTTTCATGATTTACCTTTATTTACAGTTCATCAAAACGCCTGAAGGTGAATCAATTACCAATTTGTATAAAAAATCTTTGTATTCTAAGGTATATCTTAATTATGGTTTTATCGTTTGTTTTGTCACAAGGTTGTTTTAAATAAATGATTATTGCGTGAAGCTGAGTGACATTAAATTTAAAAAAGAAAATTTGGATCGACTAAAAATTACATTAGTTCAGAATAACTATCAGCTTCGTTTGGTAAAAAGCATAATTAAAGAAAGAATTTATGAAATCTACCATTGTTCCAATAGGAAGGTTAACTGGGTGGGACTTATAAAAAATCAGATTTAAAAGTCACTTTACCTTATGTTGAAGGACGAATTCAATGATCCTGAGTGAATACACTTTCTAAATATTATATCTACAAATAAGTCTCGGTCACCAACTTCTACCTATCATAAATGCAGTTTAAATTTTAATATCACTTTCGCGACACGTGAATTCTTTAGCGCCATCTTTCAGCTTTAAATTGAGCTATAAAACTGCATCCTACTACGTACACAACCCAAAATATCAGTGTAGATGCAATGTTGTTCGAAAAGAAGTATTTGAAGCACTTCCTTCTTTTTGCATTCCAATTTTTAAAAAAACGCTGCTGAAGTAAAAGAACTGTTTTGACTCGCTCTTAGTGAAAACGCCGTATCGTACAGCACATGAAAAAAGTGGTTCCAGTGGTTTCGAGAAGGAAATTTTAACCTGCAAGATGATGACAAATGTGTCGAAAATGAAGGAGATTACTTTGTTGCTTGAGTTTTTATTTTTATTTTTTTTGCATTATATAACAATCGATACAAAAAAGGCCTAGACTTAATTTGTAGACCTAATAAAATATTGTAGAGGAAAACACAATGTAGTTGCTGATTATTGAAGTAGAATCACGACAGGGTCAATAAAAGAAACAGAAAATTAAGCTGGCAAGGATTCAAAGATATGATTAATCGTTTTTAAATATTGATGTCTCCTCAAAACAACGTTATCATTCAGGAGCGGACCAGATAGGATATGAACATAGCTGCGAATCGTATGCGAGCAGAATTATTTGATTTTACAGAACGAACTTTACACTGTTTACAGTATGTATGTCTAGACAGTTTGAAGATGGTTTTGTTAGACGTAGGTATGTACACAGATGTTTGGGGTCAAAGGCTAATGGACAAAGTCGTTAAAGAGATGATACTCAAAGAATTTGGCGTAGTGGAAACACTGTTTGTCAAGAGTGAAAGAAATGTGTTGTTATGGTTTGGCCATTTTGAGAGAATAAAACAAGAACGACTGATGGAACATGTATAATTACGTAAAGTAAATGATAGTGTACCCACAGGCAAACCGAAGCTTGGGAATGTCTGAATGAGACACTAAATCGAAAGGATATAAAAAGCCACAAATACACTAGAGCTTGCACAAGAAAATGTATGGTCGTGAAGGAAGTTGAAGTGATATGCCAGGGCATACGTGTGGCAACAAAAATTTTATATGAAATATATGATGAAGATTGTAAATGGAGTGAGAGACGCCTTAAAAGAAAGACCGTGGATACTAATCGGCCCGCGGGGAAAGCTTTCCATGATGAGTTTGTAAAGCTCTTCGCTTTGAGTGCTTGCTAGAGAGATTTATCAGCGACCTGGATCGGAGCAGTATAACGGAACAAGCAAATTATTAAAATACATAACACGAAAATTCTAAATTAATTTTAAAATGTATATCCCTTTTGCCATTAAACCGCCACGTACACTTCCTTTTCTTACTTCTTTCATATTAATTCCTTGATCACTGACAGTATAACGAGGCTAGAACTGAGTTAGTCACGCTTACCCCAGAAGGGGCTTGGCTTAATTGTATAATAGTAATAATAATAATATCAGTTTTTTATGAGCTAATCTAAAATCGGTGTAAATTCAACTTTTTCCTCATAATTTATATCCATATAAAATAAATTTAGATTCATTTGAATGATATAAATATATCTGTTAAGAAAAACTCCCAGTACACGTAGAAAACTACATATGTATAATATAATTATATAGCATACGATATAATACTATAGTATATACAGACCTCACTCTAATTACTATAGCATATGTAAAAATGTAATACTAATATATATTGTATAGAACTTGATATATTGCGAAGGAAATTGATTGCATCTAATTTTTTTTGAATTCAACCAAAGGGGGCAATACTGAAGATAACAGATGATAATCAAATTCGTACATGAAATATGTAAAGTAGATTGGAGGTAACGAGTTCAAGGAAGATTTATTATTAATAGCTATTAGTGGGCGATTAAACAAATCTAATTTTGTGTGATTTTCGCTAGAATATAATTTTTAATGCATTTTTTCCTTTCTCATTGACTTATTTAGGCAGAAAAATAATAAAGTCTATCCTCTTTTAATTTTCATTTCAAAAAAACATTCTAGTCCAAATACTTGCCTAATTATAAAAGGAAATACAACTGAGTAGGTAACGAAATGGTTTTTATATTGTTTCAACTCTAAAACTGATTTTCAACTCCACCGATCGCAATGAAATTTTTGTTGTCAAAATGTGCTTTTCAGTTTTGATATCGAATTTACAACAAAATGTAGATATTTCAAGTTTAATTTTATAGAATATTGTTTTAAATCATACGCTTAATATTTCAATGTGTCACTCATCTGTAACTGCAATATTTTACTAGAAAAAAATACAAACGGTAATGACGATTCAAATGAAAAAAGTCAAGGGACAGACTTGAACGTTTTTACAATATTATTTATTTGGGTTGAAACATGTGCATAAATTTAACTTTTGTAACTCTAAAGTTTACAAACTTGATACTTTAAGTGTTTGTCAGGTTCCTTTCAAAAACAAAGAAAAAGATTAGTATATTCTGGTACAAAGTGTGTTCAGGACCCCGCACGGTAATAACGTTTGGGACTTTTTTATATCAAATAACGCTAAATGGAGAGAGAAATTAAATAAAGAACTTATCATTTTGTAGAGGATGATAATGATTATTTACAAAATAAAAACAAAATTTAGTAAGAGTTTCTAATTTCTTACTAGACTTAAGTTTCTAGACTTCAAGTTTGCCTTCAATTTTACACTTATCCATAAACATTTTTTTTATATATTCCTCGTACTATATGTATTCAATTGTGTATTCCTAAAATAAGTGGACTGGCTGCACATTCGTAGAATTGTTTGAATATATATAAACCACCTCTTCACATGTATTAAAGCATTAAATATTTGAAGCGGTGAACCATTCAATTGAATGAAAAGTAGGGACTAAACGTGTTTCAAAAGCAATCTACTAACTAAGAACTGGTGTTATAAAGTTATTCATCAAACTAAAACCCCGCTAGCATTCCGCTAAGCTGCAGGGCACGGTCTTAACGCAGTTAGGGGCCCTAGAAATCGAGTATAAATTGAAAAAATAGGATTCAGGCCAAACGGCGAAGCCATTTTGTCTAATTTTCGTATACAGACTCTAAAGAGTATAGAGACTCTCGGTACGGGTCGATTTTTTCGAGAAAAAAACATTTTCTCATGCAAAACTTGAAAAAAAAAATAATTTCGTTGACAGCATCGTTGTAGTAGTGTGTTATACTATTTAGCGAAGTAGGGTGCAGGTAAGGAAGTTATTTCTCTCGGGTTTTCCTTTGCGCGCTCCAAGCGAGAAAAGGAAAAACTACCACCCGTTATGAATGAAGTCTGCAGGTAATGAAACACCCACTGTGATCAACACTGATACATTCTGAACTGACTGTGAAATAAAACTGTAAACAATATAATGTCTTATAACCAATTCGCTCCCTAATTCATGCATGCAATATTCACGCCGACTCAGTGTAACTGTACAATTTTCGGCAACTTACTCCGAAAGTAGGACCTTGTTACATTAAATGCGAATAAATCTGTTCTTTCATGGAGGAAATTGAGCGACACAGATTATCGATAATTTGCATGTTTGTATAATCTGCTTTTTTATGCAGAGAGCTTGTATATTGTCATTTAATGTAACAAGGTACTACTTTCGGAGTAAGTTGCCAAAAATTGTACAGTTACACTGAGTCGACGTGAATATTGCATGAATGAATTCGGGGACGAATTGACTATAAGACATTATGTTGTTTACAGTTTATTTCACAGTCTGAATTTAATGATATGATCCACCCCCAACCACCTACACTCACCAAACCTTTTGGCAATTCACCCACTCATTTGGGTAGGGGCCCCGACTTTTCGTATACGGTGTGTTCGCCCTTGAATGTATCAGTGTTGGTCACAGTGGACGTTTCGTTTCCTGCAGACTTGAGTCATAACGGGTGATAGTTTTTCCTTTTCTCGCTTGAAGCGCGCAAAGGAAACTCCGAGAAAAATAACAAACAATAATAATAATAAATAATAATTACCTGCTCCCTGATTCGCTAAATAGTAGAACACATTACTACAACGATGCTGTCGACGAACATTTATTTCTCTTACTTTTTGCATGAAAATAGAATTTTTTTCGATTTCCGGGGCCCTTAACATGATGTTTAAAATTTTCTGGAATTCGTTTTTCACCTTTTTCAATAAATTTCTTAAACCTTCAATCACTGGTAACTTTTTGTTGAAGAAAACTTCGCACACAACCTTAAAACAGAATCACGGCCATAGAGAACGTTTAAATCAGTTGGCCAGGTATTAGGATGAACAATGTTAGTGTCTTTTAACAATTGAGCATATTCAACCTTTGCTACATCATTTCCAGTGCTATTTACATGAGGTGCTTGCGCTGTAAAGCAACGGTTAGTTAATACGTTTATCAAACTTATTACGAACTGTTCTCTGTTAATAACAGTGGGCTTTCTAGTTAATTCTAAAATTATATCATTAAATTCCATTTTTTCTTCTGAAATAGGCGCTACTTTAGTTTTTTCAAATTCTTTTCTCTGTATTTTCATTGTCGTCAAAACAAAAACCGTTCTTCAGATAAATTTATCTACCATCGATATATTGCAATCTCTACTTTGTAAATTTTCCGGAAGGCTTGAGAGTTCTTCTGAAATATCGTAAAAAAGAGCCAAATCTTTAAAAAAATGTATTGATCGCATTCTACTTAGCAAGCCGGTGTATTTCGCTCTTTCATATGTCGTTTTTTTAGTATCTTTCGAAGCTAATTTGACATGTTTTTCAAGTGCGGGATAATTATTCCGTACTAGTCCGCATTAGTTCACAATAGCATCACTAACAGCTAACTCTAGTCGATGATTGAGATAGTGCCAAACGATAATGTTCGGGAACATTTTCTTAAGCATTGTCGACACGCCGGAGTTTCTTCCAAGCATTACACTGGCTCCATCACTAGCCAAACAATCAAGTTTTATTCGAGAAAATCATTTATGCAAAACCTGACGGTTTTCGTATCTTTCTCTGCCTGTTTGGGGGACGCGGAATTCTCATCTGTTGGAGGGGGTATTTTGCCGGTCGTCCGCCGTAAAAGTATACTTTTACGGAGTGCGCGCATGCGCCTTCGATTCAAGCGGCGACACTGTACTGTCTCTCTCTTTTGACGCATGCGCGGTACATATTACTGATATTTGTACAGTACAATACAGTTGTACAGACTACAGAACATACCGGTCGGCGACGCGCAGTAACACGTGAGTCAGATTGCACGAAAGCCCGCGAGTGTTTCGCCAACCGATAACAATGACTATACGTGTCGCGATGGCAAGTGATAATCAAGATGGACAGTTTATGCAGTATACGCCACCTCACTTGCTTCAAGTTAAAGCGATAAATTTTCAACCAAAAATTGTATAATTAAATTCCCAGTTTAGAAAAATTTCAACCGTAGAGATGAATTTTAAACTCAAATTAAGGAATATTCAAGTGGATTAGTTGAATTTTCAATTAAAAAGCATCAATTTCCAACCAAATAGTTTATTTTTGACTAAAACAGACCATTTTTCATCCATAAATGGAATAGTTAAATTTTCGGATTAAAAAAAAACAATTTTCAACCACAACAAAACAACGAATTTTCAACAAAGTAGTTATTTTCAACGAACGTGAAGAATTTTCAAATAAAATTATGACTCTTCAACTGGAAAAACTTGGAGTACTTTCTTTTTCTCAAATTTAGAAGAGGGAAAGTGAAGACGCAAGCAGAAGCTGAAAATCATTGTTTTATTCATGACCAAAAATTGTATTTTTCCTTACTTACCTTACTAGTCAAGGAAAGGAAACATAAAATCAGAACAGAAGCGAAGAAAATGCAAAACGACTTTGAAGGATGTAAGAAACGGTTTTATAAATGGGCATTGATCAATATGAAGGGAGTAAAAGTACAGAGTTAGTCAGCATGAGAAATAGCAAGGGTGAAATGCTATATGATACAGGCGGGATACTAGACTCTTTGATAGACTCTTTTAAGGAATGATTGGGAGATGAAGCTATAGGGCATTACAACTGCGATATAGAATACGATGCGTTAGAAAACTCAATTAAGAGAGTCTTTGTCTCTGAGGTTAGGGATATAATTAAGAATTTAAGAAATGTTAAGGCTGCTGGTGTACACAGTATTAACGCTGAAATGCTTAAATACGGTACCGACTACATACCTCACAGGTTGTACAAATTGATAAATTTATGTATGGAGATAGGAGAAGTTCCAGATGACTGAAAAAAAACGATTATCGTACTAATATATAAAGAAAAAGGAGATAAAAGCAACTGTAATAATTACAGAGCCTATCAAGTACCATAAGTAAAATATATTTAAAAATATTTATTCGTGGGGTAATAAAAATAACAGAAGAAAAGATATGGGAAGTCAAAAGTGGATTTATGCCAGGAAAATCATGTACGGATCAAATATTTAGCTCAAGGCAGATCACAGAAAAAAGTTTGAGAGTAAGGAAAAAAGTTTTCTGTGCATTTGTTGACTTAGAAAAAGCGTTTGACAAGGTGGATTAAAGTAAACTTTGGGAAGTCCTGAAAGAGTTCGGAGTCATCATGGCCATTCATTATATTCATAGTCAAGTATCTAAGAATGGCCCTCTTCGACGAAGAAGGTATGGATCTCGGGACAGTGAGGGTACGGGCGTCGGGTTCTCACATGATAAAGTTGTTATGGCAGAGTCAATCGAAGACTTGCAAAGAATGTTGAGCAAACTAAATAATAAAACAAAAATTATGGTGTTTCAAGGACAGGGTGAGGAAGCAATGTGCAATATTGTCCTAATCGATGAGGGAATAGAACGAGGTGATAAGTACATACATCTTGGTAGCCTATTCACTAGTGACGGAAAGATAGGTGGAGAGTTGGATCGGCGTATAAAGGAGGGTAAGAAGGTTATCGGTATAGCAGGGCCCACCATCAGAAGTAAAAATATATCAAGTAAAGCTACAAGGGCAATACATAATTCTATATTTATACGGACTGTGCTGTACGATAGCAAGACCTGGACCTACCAAGAAAAGGATAAGAGTAAAATTAACGCGATTAAAATGAAATTCACTAGTTGACATATGTGAAAAAAATTCGTTGAGATGGTTTGGGCATGATGAGAGAATGAAAAATGAACGAATAACGAAACAAGTGTATCAGGGTAAAGTAAATGGCAGTGTGCCCAGAGGCAGATTGCGGAAAGAATGGTAAGAATGTGTGAATGAGACCCCAGTTCGAAGAGACATAAGAAGCCATAGAAACACAAGAACTTGCATCAGAAAGTGCATAGACGTGAAGGAAGCTGGAAAGGTATGATAGGACACAAAAGTGTGACAACAAAATGTTTATAAAAAATGCATGAAGAAGAGTGTCAGTGGAGTGAATGACCCTCGTCGACTGAAGAGTTTCGACGTTATTCTTGTGGGCAGTAGTGAAAAGCTTATTACACCTGTAAAAGGAAGTGACTTCACGTTTTTGTAAAGGGTGTCCCAAAATCCACGCAAGATTTGAATGTTGCGCCATTTGTGCAGTAAAGTGCTGCCAACAAAAAAAAGACAGTGGGACAGCTGAAAGTTAAGGGTTATTGAAAATGGAGCGCCGCAACACGAAAGAACAACACGTTTTCATTGTTGAGCAATATTTTAAAAACAATTAAGGTTTGGCAGCCACATTTATGCAAAACGGTCGTAGCGACGAGATGTTCGATATTCTTCATGATACGCATCAGAGCATCGGTTATGATGGTCATACGCGCATGGAAAATGAATTGCACCGTGAATATAGAAATGTTACCAAGGATGTTATTACTATGCACCTGAATTTATGTAAACCATTTGAAGCTAAGAAATCGATGCCAAAAAAGGGTTTAGTTACAAAACCTATGCTTTTCAATGAATTTAATTGTCGGTGTCTGGTTGATCTTATCGACATGCAAACTAATGCTGACGAAGAGTATAAATTTATTTTATATTATCAAGACCACTTAACAAAATTCCTTTTCTTACGACCGCTAAAATCTAAAAAAAAAAACAGAGGAAGTTGATTATAATATAGTAGACATCTTCACGACAATCGGTGCTCCAACTATATCACAGTCAGACAATTGAAGGAAATTTGCGATTCAAATAATTAACGAATTGAAGAATATGTGGCCTGAGCTGAGGATCGTATATGGAAAACCTCGTCATAATCAAAGTCAAGGGTCCGTTGAACGCGCAAACCAAGATATTCAGAATATACTAACTGCATGGATGCAGACTAATCAAACAAACTACAGGGCAGAAGGTCTTCGATTCGTCCAAATTATGAAAAATCGTTCTTTTCACCAAGGTATACAGCAGTCGGCCTACGACACTATGTTTGGCTGCAAAGTAAAAGTGGGTGTGAGTACATCGAACCTCCCAAAGGAAGTTATAGAACAGCTCAATACGAAAGACGATCTAGACAAAGCAGAAGTGGAAATGAGAGACAGTATGAATCATACAACATCTATTGCTTCAGGTAAGAAAATATTATGTTAAAATATGTTTTTAATAGAGAAAGTCTAGAAAAATTGTCGAAATAATTAGGAAGAGGATTTATAACTATTCATTACGGTGGTCCAAGTTTATACGTGTAAAAATGTGACTCGATTTTACTTGATCGATCTCCCTCAATTTATTTGTTTTCCGGAAAAATAAATTTTCTATTTTTTTTTTAATCGGTCAAAATTAACTCGTGGTGCCCTCCGGCTTTTGAAATTAACATGGGGGTTTAAACGGAAAAGCTCGGTTTTCGAAAAAATGGGAAAAAGCACTTGTTGTTAACTTTTTGTAAATTAAATTCTAGTCACCTCATAAGGAATGTTCAAGCAATAATTTTCCCACAATAACATTTAATTTTGACCCCCTTGCCCCCTTGAACTCTGACTGGAAAATGCCCTAAAATATGAAAAACCGCAGTTTTATGTAAAATTCATACTAAAGACAGTATCTTTTTAAACTTCATCAACATGAATTATTTGTATTCAATAATTGATAAGTTTCCAAGTATTGTTGAACCAATGTTGAATTCGTTAAACAATAATTATTTGTTTAAACTAAAAATTTTACCTCTATAAATAGAACAAAGTTATTATTTTTAGAGATAAATAATACAGTTGTTGAAATTTAAGAGTAATATTTCTTTTCAACTCGATTAATTTGAGCATTCTCACTCCATCCTATTACATATACAGGGTGTCCCAGACTCAATTGTCCGGACTTATATGGCCATATAGAAATTTAAAAAAAAATCTAAAATTCCTTTTCCAAATATCAGTTGAAGTTTTAGTTTTTTTTAGTTTTGAGTTTAGTGTTATCGAAGCGAGTGCAGAGGTGGGGTTAGCGACGGGAGAACACTACGTATATGTACTTGATAGAAAAGTAATTTTTTATCATTCAGTTTTTTGTTGTAGTTGGACCTGAAATGGAAATGAAAGGTGTTTTGATTGTCGAAAAATCAGCATCATTGGAAGAAGCCACTGAGCAATTGGTAGAAACATCTCAAGTCGAATTTTTATGTGCAGTGTGTGGAAAAGAATGCACTTCACCTCATTCGTGCGAAGTATGTGGCCTGCTTGCTTATTTGATTTGTGAAATTGCGACCGCAGAAATGAAGGTCATGAAAGTAAAATAGTGTGCAGTCTCTGCGAGAAGAAGACACAAATTGCGAAAAAAGGTTTGCGGCTCATCTAGGCTTAAATAAACAAGCATCCAAAATACTTAAAAATTCTGAATGTAAGTTTCCTCCAGCAACAGTAGGTGACAAAGTTCGTGTGCGCATACCAGATGTTGATAGAGGACGTGGTGAACCAAGAAATATTCTAGCTTGTGTTATGAATGTAGAAGATGGAATGTACACGTTAGGTAACGAACACGGAATATTTAGCCAAAAGTATGTTAGGAGAAAATTTTCCACTCTCAATGAAAAATTGAATAACGTAGATTCAATTCCGACAGAAAAAATAGCATTGAGGACTGTATGCAGAAATCAGTCATTAACAAGAGGACAAGGATACATTCGGTGTCACAGCACTAAGAAATGAGAAAATGGTCGTTCTAAGTGTAAAGCGTCAAATATCTTATGTAATTCTAATTGCCACAACAGCTCTGACTGTGCCAATAAGTAAGTAAAATTATTACACACAATTATTGGTTAGATAGATCGTTTATTTTAATGAGCATAAGTTTAATGCATATTAATTTCCTTATATAATTATTTGTATTCTAAACTACTGATGAAATAAATGATATATGTTATGTATGTAAAATACATCGATTTATATATAATTGCTTGTATCCTAAAGTTCTGCTCAAATAGAAAATTTGTAATACGTGCGGCAAAGGAAAGTAATTCTGGCTGTGGCAACACACACACACACACTTACATACGTATATTAACCGTAATGTTCGGTTGATTACGGTTGACTGATGAAACTGTTGATTTTCTCTGACCAGTTTCAATAGTATATTTTATGCGCGTTTCATTGGTTATACTTCCCTGGAGATCGCGGGACCTTGTAGCTGGTAGGAGGGCTTACGGGTCTCATTAGACTGTAGATCTGGAATAGGTGAACCTGAGGGGCTGCACTGCGAGGTGTGGCTACTCTGGGGAACTAACGAACTCTAGTCAGTGGGACTTAAACTAAGGAGCGATCCTTCCAGGAGGTAATGGCAGAGCCTCCTGGAATATTGAGGGCGCGAGTTCTCATGCTCCCAAGCTACGATGTGATCGCCGTTTCAAGAGCTGACTGACGCCAGGGTCAACAAATCCTTGAACAATCGGGTCTGCCCCCTCAGTAGAGACGGGCAGGTGGGGGTCCCAAAGGAGGTGTCTTAACGGAGACTTTGGGACACCACGTCGAATCCCATAGTATGTAGACCCACCCCTTGTATGCGGGGCTCTGCGGGGGGTGCTTCTTATTTCCCTAGTTCCTGGTGGGACCTAAATGATCTCCCAAAAACCAAACAAACCAAAACCAATGAGGGGCCCGTTTCCAGACCCTCCTCTAACCCACCGCCAAAAGTGGGATGCTCCTTCGGGGGCAATCCACCAGAGGCGGTGCGAACTAAAGATAACGGTGAAGACAAAATTGTCGAAGCCGTAGAAGTGCAGCTAACGGAACTCTCCATAAAGAAGATACATTGTAGCGGAGCACGAAGAAAGATAAACCGCAAGGCGCGTCTCGCAAACAGCAGCTAAGGCACCCCACAGGGGGCAGTGGCTGCTGAAACTTTACCTGGAGCAACTCATCAGTCTAATCCTATTCGCAAGAGAAAGAAGGGCTCCAGAGAAACTCCCCTGAATAGGAAATTGAAACAGCAGAAGGCTCTGGAAACACAGGGCCTTACTTTCGGGCAGATGGCTAACAAAGCCTTGTTGAGGGTTGTCGTTGCGTCGGGTTATCCTGAGAACTGTCTAACTCTCGAGGAATTGGACAGGATGAGGGATGAAATTTCTAAAGGGATTTACGCATTACCCTACAAGGGGCGCGCCCCCGGATACAATGAAATCTTCATCAGGTCGGGGGCCATCTTAGTGGAGGCCGCGGACATCTGGTCGCGAGACTGAATAGTGGAAAACCCCTCAACGTTAAGGCTTAAAGAGGGCCTAAACTTGGCTTTTCAAGGGACGGAGTGTCTGAAAGCGTACCGTACAGCGACCGTACTGATTCCCGGCACCCCCGAAAATCCGGCGACCGTTCTCGGGCGCCTGAGCTTTCAGAACCCGTCTCTGCGAAGTGATTCGTGGAAGGTTTATTCCGACAGGAAGGGTTCCAGGCCGAAGAGGAGAGGCTGGATTCTGGTAGTCGGTCTTCTTGAATCCTCAATCAGAGCCCTTGCGGCTCTTGATTACCGACCCTATCTAGGCGCGGATAGGGTCACCTTTTGAGTGACCCAACTGGGCTTGGCAGGGGGACCAGAAGCGCTCGGAGGTACCCCAAATTAGCCTTTCAATGGCTGAGACGGGAACCTCCATGATGCAGATTAATTCGCACCACAGCAAAGGCGCCTTGGCTGTTCTAGACAGACGCATGTCTATGGTGCAGACAGGGTTCGCCCTCATCCAAAAAGTCTGGTTATGCAGGGAAAGGATTTGTGGCTTGTCAGGTTGTGGCTCCATATATAACGGGCCTCACGAAAAAACGCTAAGGGCATGCATAGCCGTCAAGGGTATGGATGGGATATTGGTGCCTAAATTCTGCTCTAGATATCTCACTATTATTAAGGTGAGACTCGAAGGCCGTAACAGAGTAAGACTAGAGGTGTTCATCGCCTCGGCTTATTTTTCTGGCAATGCCGAGGGACCTCCAGCTCCCAGAGAGGTGGAGGCTCTAATTCAGCACTGTCAGGAGAATAAAATTCCTCTGATGTTGGGCTGTGATGCTAACTCTCATCACACGGTGTGGGGAATCAGAAACATCAACGGCAGAGGGAGAGATTTAATTTAATATGTAGCGGGCAAAAAGCTGGAGATTCGGAATCGGGGTGATACTCCCACATTCCAGACTATAAACAGGAGTAAGGTTCTCGATTTGACTCTATGTTCGGGTGCACTGAGAAGCAGGGTAGTGGACTGGTGAGTATCCGATGAGGAGTCTCTCTCGGAAAAAAATATCGTGTTTCGATTAACCCTAGGAAAACCGGTGGTTTCTAAGATCTGAAACCCCAGAAATGAACTTTGGGACTCATATAAAGAGGAACTCAAAGAGAGGCTTGGGGAATTTCCCACGTTGGAGAGGCTGGTCAAGAGATGAATTAGGGACCAGCTTCTACGCTGGGATGCCCACATGGGGGGGGGGGGTCCTGTCGCCCCTCCTGTGGTGCATTGTTGTGGAGGATCTCCTTCGAAGGCTAAATAAAAAAGGGTATTATACTCAGCGATATGCGGATCACTTTATAATCCCTGTCAGGGTGGCTCATCTGGAGACGCTGATGGGTCTTATGGGGTCGGCGCTGCATATCGTAGAGCTCTGGTGCGATAGATCAGGGCTCTCGGTAAATCCTGAAAAGACCAACCTGGTCATTTTAACGAAGAAATATAAAGTTCCAAAAGTTAACGCTACTGTATTTTGCCGTGGAAAGCTGACTGGACAAAGCACCTGGAGACCCAATGCCGATTTTTGTGTGTCAATACTAAAAATTCCTTCCAATAGTAAGTGCATAATTTGCAAAAAATAGTGCATGCTATTTCACTATGTTCCATGTCGATAAATGAAGACAGAGGAGAATATCGAGAAGAGCGATTATGCTTATCTTGTAAAAAATCGATGGATAAAATCGTTGCAACAATACACGAGGAAAACTGGAAAGGGTTGAATGAGAATGTTCCTGCAAAACCTAATGATTTACATCTAGAAAATGAAGTTGGGTGACAAAAAAGTTACATTAACGAACACTTGCACATTCTATAGCCTGTTCGAACTAATGCTTAGCACACATGTAGATAGGCCTTTATTTAATGCTGCAATTGATCCACTTGCCAGTGACAATCCATCTCTTAAACTAATTGATAGTGTAGCCGAAGAGCGGATAAGCGCTCAGTCATACGAAAAAAGAGGCGAGATCTTGTATCCATTATTTAAGCCGAAGAAAGATTCTGAAGACGATTCCCTCTTCTTAAATTGTGCTGCAGTAGTGAACATTTTATATACACAAATACTAAAAGACGCTGATAGCTTGAGGCAGAGTTACGAATGCGATTTATGCAGCCACCAAATAAGAAGAGTGCGAAATTTCCTTTCCATTTCAGTGGAAATATTAAAACGAGATGACTTTGCTGACATCTTCGAGGATGAAGTGACATTCACACCAGTTCGATGTCAAACAAAGGATTGTGAAGTAGTAATTCGAACAACCAAAACTTCCACAGGTAAAACTTGAGCAGATTTATTTTCAATTCATTCAACTAAAAGCTTATTTATATCTACAAATCTTTATCAGACCTTTGCAACATAATGCCACACATCTATAGCACCTTTTTGACCTCGTTTTTTAATATTTTTCACATAGTTTTTAACAAATAACAAGAACAACAAGAAAGTTAATAGTATTGTATACTGCGTTTTCTGGATGGCTGATCACGAATCTCAAGTCAAAATTCCAAAATTCAAAATGGCAGATCCAATATTGCGCACAAAAATGCAGGAAATGCGGCAGGGCTGATGAAACATACGTGCATGTACTATGCCAGTGCCCGGTATTAGCTAGGCTCAGGCAACAGACCCTCGGGGCACATTTTACGGAAATTACAGCACGATCAGTAGTCGACATACTAGGCTTCCTAGTATGTATGGGTAAACTGCTGAGAGCGAGTAAGTATGGGTGTGGCACAATAGGCTTTATAGCTTGAGCTCCAGGGGAGCTCTCCATGGGCTCCTCGCCCGTTTTATAACTACCTAACTAGAGTCTCTCATTTTTAGGCTCCTCGAAAATAACCACTTCGATTTTTAGACTCCCACCCTTAACGTTAAAAGTTAACCCCTTTGTACTACGTAGATATGACTTTATCAAAAAGTAATCTGTTTGAGAATTCTCCAGTGTGGATAGTCTCTGAGTTTTGGGCTCCAACCTTCAACGTTAAAAATCAACCCTTTTATACCACGCAGATATAACTGTCAAAAAAAATTTTGGTTGAAAATTTTAAATTCTCAATGGAGTCTCTGATTTTTGGTCTCCTCCAAAATACCCACTCCGATTGTTAGGCACCAACACTTACCATTAAGAATTAACCTCTTTTTACCACGTAGATATGAATTTGTCAAAAAAAGCATACTTTATCATAACCGCTGTTGGAGGAGAACTTAAGGCAAATTTTCGGAAAAAATTTTTAGATTGAAATTTTTTACTTACAAAGAGTTATTTAGAGTTTTTTTTCAGGTAAGACTTTCAATTATGACTTTATCCTAATGTTGTTATACTCATTTTATTTCTTGAAATATTTAATACGAAACTCTTTGATACTTTTTTATTTTAAAAGTTTTATTTAAGAAAAAATTTTGTTTATAAAAATAACAGTTGTACAGTCCCTTAATACAATTTTTTAAATAGAAACGTGCCAGAGATTTGTATAGAATTTCTCAAGGATGAGTTATGAGTATGTACATGTATGAATTTTTTAAATAATCTCTAACAATGTTTTTATTTTTATTTTGAGATAACTAATGAATATCTTAAACTGGACAAATCTTCTTATTATCCTTATAGGTACTTATAATTCAGTACATATTTAACATAAAAAGAGTTTGAATCAAATGTATTTTCCTGAGGTTAGTGAAAATGATTTAAAAAAAGTTGGATTTTATTAGGTATAACTCCAATACTATCAATTTTTTGTTTGAAAATGGAAAAAATCGTTATTTATTTTAGTTATACCAGTTTTTAAAATAAATTTAAGCTCGCTCGAAAAAATTCCCTAACTTCTCCCTGACTTTTCCTGTACCAGAAACTATCCTGACATTGTGAAGTTTTTCAGGCGAGTATAAACCCGGCTGCAGTCTAATAAGTATTTAAAAAAGTCACAAGCATGCACTTAAAACTAAAGATCCGGCTATATGTTTCAGTCATGAAATCTGAAATTATGTGAAAATGATATTTGTACAAAGTTATTTTTTACAAAGGTAAATATTTTTATATTACTATTTTTTATCAATTTTTGGACTATCTGTAATTAAAAAATTAACTTTTCTTAGAAAAATTGAATTTATTACGAAAAATTGACTTCGCATATTTCTTTCATCCGGAAAGCTGACGGCACGTGCGGGTTTGCTATTGTCGCGCGAGCTCCCCAAGTATTCCAAAATCATCTTTGTATTCCTATGTTACGTGTGATACTGATGGAATTAGAAGGACTATAAATCCAGAACTTTCTAAGCGTGCAATAATCGATCATCCAAAAGATAGAGCAGTTAAAACTAACCCGCGAAATGATTTTTCGATGAATTCCACGAATTTCATTGATGATATTCCTTTGGAAACAGTAGAAGTGTTTTTGAGCAAACGAGAATTCGACGATATACTTGCTAGAAAAAAGTATAATAATAAACGAGGAAAGAAAAATGTGATGAAAACGAGGAGAGCGGCAACTTGTAATAACAAAAAAATTGTGGGACAAGGCGGGTGTACCGTGTGGATTCAATTATGCAACGCACAACATTTAGTTGTCAACTGACACAGGGACATTTAGCACGCAATAATTGCTGTAGGATGATTTCTGGAGAGTTTAAAGCTAAGTCCATAATAAGTAAATAACATGTAATATACAGCTTTTTTACCATAAGATATGCCTATAATCTTCTTTTACATTTTAATTCTTGGACATTTAAAAATACTCAAATGACCAAGAACAAAAATCAACATTTTCTTGCTTTGGTCTTTTTTTTAATCCTTTGTAATATTTAAATAAGAAGCTATTTGACCGAATTCCGAGGGAAATGTGACAAACGGTATCTTCGAAACCTAGAAAGGAAGAACATCGGACAAGACCTTACTGATAGAAACGACTGTCCGAGTATATACCGTATTAACACAGCATGTCAGATGATGGAGGAAGGAGATTCAGAACCACCTCATCTCTATGGACAATCCGTTTTAAGAATTGCTAAGCATGAAACTGCTACATCGAAACATTTGGACTGAAATCCTATGAAGGCGCTGAAGTTAATAAAATTGTCTACAGCTTAAAGGACATTCATTTTCCTTATGTGAAACCGTTTATGGTTTATGAAACCGTTTATGGATTATGAATTTTGTATGAAACATTATTAGAATTAATGACGGGAAATGTAATGTCACCTATTTGTACGAATGGGCTGTGCTTACAAGTCTTGGTCAATACGCAGTAGCGTAAATGTTCAGCGAATCTCATAATGCAAACACCATAGGCTTTGTTTTAAAGAAAATTATTCGTTCTAGAGCGCTTCTTCCCAAAAGAGTAGTATGTATCATATCCAGAGCAATGCTAAATGCTGTAGCATGCTCTTTTACAAGATTTCAGTTAATAAAAGATTATGAAGATGCTTTGAGATACGAAATACCGCCGTGTTATATTAGACTAGATGTTGCACGCTTTAAAACCTTAAATAACGAGGTTTTCAAAGATGTGTGACCGTTAATTTCCAAACTGTATAAGAAAGTTCTCAGTCTCTTGATCGAATCAAGCAACGTCGATGAAACTAGGGAAAATCTTTGACGATTTTTTGTAATTTGCTTTAGTGAAACTGAAGGTGTGCATAGTTCTGGGGGAAAAGTGCAGCGCGGTATTTAGATATGTCAGCTGAAGGAAATTTTAATACCCGATGATCCGGATTGAGTAAAGGAATTCACCAAGAAAGATCGTCCACCTGACGAAGAAATTGTATGTAAGTAAAAACTTGTATCTACCCACGTCAACTTAAAAAAAAACAAATATGTTCATTTACATTTGATGTGCTGTCCGGCTGCCTTAACTGCTATTACAATTTTTTCCAATTGTATATTATTTTCTCATTACTTGTATAGATTTTTGTATACTGTAATGAAATAATGAAATTAGATCCATTTCAGGAATGTATTGAGTGGACCATGAGACTTAATTATAGCCTCATTCATTTTATACATTTTTTTGTGATACAATGTCAGAAAATATGGAAAATGCAACAGAAAATGAAGAACCGTTCCGCTACCACCTCCACAATGGAATTTGAACATTATCTTCATGAAATAATGTTGGGTTATTTTTGGGCACCGATGCCGATTTTTGAGCTTTTTCATTTTTCTCAACAAAAAAAAAAAAATTTGGGTGGAGGTGCTGGAAGCCCTACCGGCACCACACTAAATTTGAGGAAAAACTAAAAAAATCAGCCACGCCAGAATTTTGGGCTTTTTTGGACTCTCCAAAACTTCAAAAATTAATTTTTTTAAAGCAACCCAATAACGCAAAAACTACCCCTAAAGTCAATTAGGCACTTGGCCTGAAAATAAGCCTATCAGAATTTGAGGCTACTTTTGAGCTCTCCAAAACATCCAAAAGTTATTTTGCAAAATCAACACTAACACTAAAAGAACGACCCCCATTTTGAATTCAAAAATGATAAATTTCGGATCCAATATGGCAGACAAAATTTGTTTCAAATTGGTCCCGTGGCTACAAAATAGGTATTCGAGGGTTTGTCGGGCTGCTGATTACGAATCAGAAATTAAAATCCCAAATGGCTGCTCCAATATGGCGGAAAAAATTAACAATAAGTATATTATCCGCCATTTTGAATTTCGACATCACATTCGTAATCGGCGATCCAAAAAACCCCTGAGGACACAATTTCAAGTCAAATGACCAATTTCTTATTGTTTTGACCGCCATATTGGATTTGCCATTTTGAATTTTCTAATCTTTACTTTAGATTCGCAATCAGCCTACAATCAAATAATGTGAAGAAATATATTATCAGTTTCTGCAGTGTCTTTAAATATCAAAATTATCTGGCTATCGTCGTGTACGATAATACTTGAAACTTTCTTTTTAGGAAAATTTCTAATCTTAGAAGTCGAAGAATTGAATGTATTCGATTCGCAATTAATTCTCGATAAAATACCAACAAAAGCAGGCTTACAAAAAGCGAAATACACACGTCGAGGTATTATCTACTTTAAGAACTCTATAGTGAGAAGGTCTAATGATTATCTCGACACTGGCCACTGCACAGCCATATGCTTGCGCAAAAGCGACGAATGGGTTGAGTACAATGACCAAAGTGGTAAGTCAAAAAAATTTGCGAAAAATACCAGGCTACACCGCATTTATTTTTGTCATTTGTTAAGTTCAAATAATTATTTATTTTATAATTATTTTTGTGTTGAACACACAAACGATATTTACAATTTTTTATAATTAGTTTTAATTTTATAATTACTGTAAACATCAGAGGAATATCGTAACAGATTCCGCAGAAAACTTTTATGTATTTTTTTCTCTAACTTTTTATATTAAAAAAAAATTAAACAGCTTTTCAAGTGAACATGTTTTAGAAACGCTTTCTTGAACCCTTCCGATTTCAAAAATTAAAAAAATATTTTCTTTTCACAGTCACATATACGTGGTACAAAGGAGTTAATTTCTAACTTTAAGGGTTGTATCCCAAAAATCGGTGTGGGTATCTTCGAGTAGCCCAAAATTCAAAGACTCGATTAAAACTCTAAAATTCTCAAAATGGTTATTTTTTACTTACATTAGTCATATGTTATGCTATATTTAATATATTTTCTATACAACTCTATTCGCGGAAGTCTAATTGAAACAGAAGTTTTGCACATGTTGAATGTATACAAAAGACGTTATTTCTAAACTTTTTAAATGATAACCAGCTACTACATTAAAACAAATCTGACGAAGAAAATGATAGAAAATCTTCCTTACAATAAAATAAGCCGTTAATGATAAATATTGAATCTAAAATTACAATTGTCATCCACATAAAAAGAAAAAAATCGGGAATACCAAATAACGGCACATCTATATACAGCGAGAAAAATTATAAGTTTAATTGTATATAGAATTTCATACTTAATTTAAATACGCCTGATATTTCTGTGATTATTATTTTCCTTTACGCACAATATTTTATTTGTAAAAAGTGTTATACACCAATGTGAATAAAAAGGACGAAAATCGAGGGACATGCTTTAAGGTTTTCATAATACAGTAGACTCTCACAAAGTTCCCGGTACCCCTATGTATTGGCGGAAATAGCTCTGGGACGGATTGATGGATTATTTTAATGTCGTGTTGTGCACTCATATTTAATTCTAAACTCAACGCGCTTTCCGCATTCAGATGTAATGGAAGGGATAGGCAATTGAAAAGAGAAGGCGCTTTGTGGAAAAAGTGATTTGTGAGAATCTACTGTACTATGTATGTACTTCACTAAAAAAATTGGGAAAATTACATTTTTGTATCTATCAAATTTAAAAGCATGAGAGTGGATGCACAGACTGAGGTTGAAACAGCGCACATAGTGTTTTTATAAGAAATTAAAGTAAATGGGAATAAAAATAAAAGGAGCAAATTTAGCATTACATGGATAATTATAATAAGTATTTGATCAATTAATTTAAATAGCAGTACGTGTTTCTATATTTAAGATTCTTCAAGTTTGCCATCAATTTGACAATTCCCCATATGAGCTTTAATTTTCGAATAAATAGAGTAGTAGAATTTGTTAAATGAGTCCAAAAAAGTATCATGTTTTCACAATATTGTATAAAATAGTAAAGCTTCAAACATAAATTTTCTAATAAATAAAATCATTGTTTTTATAATTTATTTTCTTTAGCGTTTAAAACTTGAAAAATGATTCATCCTTTACCAAAAACTCCGATTATCTCTCATTCTTAGTAAAAGAGACATATAAATAATGATTTACCTAATATTTTATATGCGTTTCCCTATTTAATCATTCGAAATTATATAGTCTTATAGGTATTAAAATTCACCTATTTCTATTTCTTCTTACACAATTAAATTCGCAGACGACTTTAAGGCGAATTATTTCCTGAATCTCACGACGGCATCTTGCCTTCACTCGGATCGTTTAAATATGTACGTGATTCCCAGTTAATTAATTTACGAAAAATCTTTGATGACGATATGTTTGAATTCGTTGCGACTTTAATTTTGGTAGCGAGGGATCACGTTATCATTGGTTGGAAAAAGGCAGATGTTATTAAACCAATATCTAATTTGTTTGGCGAAACTAATAATGTATTTAATACAGCTACCAACAAGTATGTAGTGCTTTCACCTGTAGGTCTTTGGCGATTGGGTGTTCAACGTCGTTTTTCATATGCTCGTGCAAGGGATGAAGCTCACGCGGCTGTTGCACGCAGAGAAAATCTAGAAGCAAACCATCAACCAATCCGTCAAGTAAGCAGTCAAGCAAATCATCAAGCATATCAAATATACCAGGGTTATTTGACAAAATGATAGAGCTGTGGGTGTACGCAATCCAATGGAGCCATCATTCCTTCGAGCAAACCATCAAACAATTCCTCAAGCAAACCATCAAGCAACCCATCAAGCAAACTTGCACCAAATCAGTGAAACGTACTATCAAGCAAACAATCAAGCATACCATCATTTTCCAATAAATCGTTCCGACTAAAGCATAGGTAGTCCCAATACTTTCGAAAACAAGCCACGCCCCCTTTCCTTTTGCAACTACCTCCTCCAGGTCCGTACGTTTAGACTCGATCATTATATAAATAAGTAGTGTGAAACTAAAGTACAATACCGTTATACATTTTAAAAACACACACGGTCTTTTTTTGATCTGCTTGTTAATATATATAATCAAAACCCAACTGTACGCGATGTGTAAATAAACGGTTGCATAGAAAAAGAGGATGTTCTCAATTATTGGCAAAATCCTTCATTGGAGAGTAGGAGTAATGTGGCTGCTGCGTTGGCGGATTTTGAGCAAGAACACTTTTTCTAGCCGTTAATTATGCGTATTTTGATCCAATTAGTTTCCAGGAGATCCCGAATCACGTATAGCAACTGTGGCATTATCACTAGTTGATTGTTCTCAAGAGAAGAGATGACCTGAACACAAATTAATTACACGGAACGTTCTGTTAGATATACTTGTGCTCGCGGAGGACATGGAGTGCTCAAGGCAGAGAGAGAGCAACGCCCGGGCCCTCAGGATATTGCGGATATACCAACAACACATCAACATAACCTCGAGTATCATAACTTCGAGCTTTACGAGTTTCTACTTGACAAACTGATTGTTCGAACCCCGGACCTTTAACGTGAAGTCCGAGCATCTAACCACCTGAACCACCGAGGCTCGTTTGTCGTAATTTATTATTATTATTATGTTGGCCCACCTTCCACCCACAGTTACTCATGACCTGCTACTTTGCTACTGTACGCGGTCGCGAAATGCGGAAAGTGATTAGTAGATTCGTTAGTGTCAGTCGTTGTTTCCGAACTCTATATTCAGCTTGCGCATTCTTCATAATTCGCGAGTATGCAGACTGGAGGGCCCGTCTATAGGGATCCGACAATGACACTGGAGAGCCCTATATGCATCAAACATTCAACCTGGAGAGCCCGTTTATAGGGTTCCCAAATTCATCCTGGAGAGCTCACTTATAGGGATAAAACATTAATACTGGAGAGCCCGTTTATCGGGATCCAACAATTCTATCTATCTTTCTTACAAACGCTAGTTCCAATATCGATACGCTTTACCTTAACAATAGCTCGAACTCGAAAATTAATTAGTGATTTACTAACTTTATACAAATTATTAACTGTGTAGATAAAAGTAAATAACTTTCCTTTAAATTTAAAATAAGAAATAACATAGGAATCGATGTTTAGAATAAAGAATTGTAAAAACATAAGGCAAATAATTACAAGATCCTTGGCTATGATGTTCTTGTCGGCTGGTGCCGAAAATTTGATAACGAACATAGTTCGTTCTTTTAAGTCAACGCGAACTATGTCATGCCTTGAGTTCGCAACAAAAACAATTACCAAGTCTATTTTTTTCCAGTATATGGGGCACTTCTCATTTTCGACAATTGACTTTATTCCTCTAGGACAATTTGGCGGGGCGGTATCAGGGCTAATGCCGTATAAGTGAAAGACATGGTAACAAAGCTTATGCAGCCTATTAAATTCGGATATAATAATATAGTACGAATTAGCGAGTACAACCTTTAATGTTAAAATCTGTTGAGTCTCGTCCTGTGATTATTAATGTAATGTTTTCAAATAATGTGAGGAAAAAGTTTATTTAATTGAAAAATTTATTTAATTATACATTGTAATCTTTGAGCGAATAATAATTTTCACATATCACAATAAGTTGCTCAGGAAGTGTTCCTTAGGTTGTTACAAAATTCCAATATCGATTTTTGATGATCGATCCCTCGCTCCTAATTTATTCGAATTCCGGAAAAAGATATTGCATATTATTTTCTTTCAAATCGGGCAACATTAACCCGTGCCCTGGGTTTTTGAAATTAACATAGGTTTTTAAATGGGAAAAGCTGGAGTTTGGAAGAAATGGAATAGAGAAATAATTGTAGAATTTTTGTAAAGTAAAGTTTGCCTACTTACTTACTCTTTAGGTCAATACGTTTGGTAATTATTTAAACAATTTTAATTTTTTTAAACAAGTTTTCCCGTATTAATAGTAAAACGGTATTTTTTTCTAAAGCTAATGACACAATTAACGAATATTGAGAGTAATATTGGTTGTTTAGGATATTTGGCAATTGCTTAAACAATTTTGATTTGCTTAAGCAATTTTTATTTGCTTAAACAATTTTTCATCCGATAAGTCCTGCAATGAAATTATTCTCTGAAATTAATGTTGCAGGTAATGAATGTCAAGAGTGATATTGATTGTGAAAGACAGATTAAAGTTATTTAAACAATTAATATCACTTAAAAACGTACAACTGAATGATTTTAAATTGTTAAAGTAATTGTAAACTGTCTTTCACACAAGCTATCACTCTTAGCATTCATGCATTGCATTATTGATTCCAGAAAGTATTGACTTCAAGATTTACGATAAAAAAATTGTATAAACAAATTAAAATTGTTTAAAAAATTGCCAAATATCGTTAAAAATATATTACTTCCAACACTCGTTAATTGTGTCATTAATTTCAGAACAAAAATAATTTTGTACAATTGAAAGCGGAAAAATTATTTAAGCAAATGAGAAATCGTTAATAATTACCTAATATGTTAAGTTAGAAATATTATTCTTAAAATTCATCAACTGAATCATTAATGCCAAAACAAAATAACTTTCCGCGATTTAGAGGCGTAGCAAAAATTGCTTAAACAAAAAATAATTGTCTCAACAACTCAAGGTTATTCAGAATATACTTTGAAACTTCTCACTTATCAATTAAGAATAATTCATGTCGAAAAAGTTCCGATAAATACCGTCTTTACCATGGATTTTACATAAAACTGAAAATTTTGCATTTTTTGGGGCAGTTTCCGGGCACAATAAAAGGGAATCGGGGTTGGAGGGGGGTTGAACTATAAGCTATTGTGTGCAAAATATTCCTTGAACATTCCTTAAAAGGTGATTAAATTTTAATTTGCAAAAAGTTAATAACAATTACTTCTTTTTTCCATATTGTCGAACACCGTGCTTGTCCCATGTGAAACCCCGTATCAGATTTAACAACCCGGGGCACGGGTTACTGTTGACCGATTAAAAAAAAATATATATATATCTGGAATTCCTTTTTCCGGATATCGAACAAAGTTGTAGGAGGGGGGGGGGGTCAATCATGAAAAATCTAAAGCCTAACATTTATATTTTATTCAAATTCCAAAATTTGTTCGAGTAGACATTTAACAAATTTGAACTGTAAAGGCTGAATGATGATTTGAAGATTAATATATCTGCTGTGTAGTGAACAAAAGATTCATTCTACGCCTATGGCTATCGGCAGCGGGCACCGCGTAACCATTTTTTTTTCAAAGGGATCTTTGAGTTGCATTTGACAATGCCAAGGAGGACGTTTTTTCATTACGAGTTTTTCAGTATTGAAACTCATTAAAATCGTTATTATTCAGACGTTTTTAACACAGACATTATTCATTTCTGTTGACCGTTTACCTTTTGAGATGAAACCGCTGATTCGAGAAGCTACTTTCAGGCTATATTTCTGCTTGAAATCTCTACCCAAAGCCGAGATCATTATTTTTTACATTTTTAGTTCTACTGATTACAATAAGAAATAAATTGAAGTTGAAAAGATTGCCATTAGCAATGTACATGTTGAAGATTACTAATAAATTTTCTCAAATTTCTGATACCTTCAAAGCCAGGCGTCAGGACTTTTTGTCCTAAAAACATTCAGTCTTCATACTATTCTACTTTTGTTTACTTATTTCAGTTGAGATAATAAATAAGCACGAAGATAAATAAAATAAAATATATATTGTCTGAATGTGACAAAGCTAGTTCAATTGCAAATAGACATATGAAAACTAATTTTTGATAAAACAAACCAATGTGCTAAATTTTGTTTCCATGACAGGAATGAGCAAATTTTCTTTTGCTAAGCCCACTTGTTTAAAGGTTAACATCTGAGTATATAGAAACATTTTTGTGTGGAAAGAGCACAGACTTTGGTGGACCAGTGGTATTATATAAATTAAATGGCACTTTCATAATGACCAAATTGTTCGTACGATTAAATACAAATTTTTAATTAATAAAAATAATGTACAGTTTCTTCTTCAACTTTAAAACAATCATAGAAGGACAGACATTGATTATCCGAAAACTTGAGTTCCCAGATATTAATTCAACATAACGAAATTACACTCCTTTCTTCTTATCGTAGGTTTTTTGAACACACGAACGCTCCGGGTCCTTTTCTCTTTTTCCTCTTGCCTTCCCGTATCCTTAGGATAAGGGAAGATTTCCGTTCTTTTATCAATTATCATTTCGCGTAATATCTTAGTTTCATCTTATAACGTAGTAGCCTGCGACTCGTTATGGATCCTCCCCAGAACTAACGAATTAAGTAACAAAAGCTTTTCACCGCGAAATTATTCTTGGCTAACACCGTCTCCAATTAGAAACATAAGGAGTGAGAGAGAAAGTATGGGGTACCAGTGTAATTAAAGACAACTTAGGTTAGACTTAAATATTTCTCACATCTTTCAGAAAGGAATATTATTTATGTGTTAATTGTCACTTGTTAATTAAATTAAAGATAGATAGGTACCTGGAGGTTTAGCGTAAATAGGGACCTGACGTTCTGCCTTAACCCATTAAGTCCCAACTGGACAAATTTTCACAATGGATTTCAACGCTTGTATTTTCTGTGAAAATGAGTTGTGAA